>RWJN01000336.1:0-38175 GCA_004332605.1 Steccherinum ochraceum
GATTTAGTACGTCGTCGAACAAGGTCATTTTCGGTGCTATTCCGATTCCCCGTGGAATCGGTTATCAGCGTGTAATGGGGATAGTGAAAAACGTGGCCGGATACCGCTTTTGGAAGGTGGAGCTATGCACTCCTAACATTCAACCACGTGGTATGACACTGCATCTGAAAGGCCGGACGCGCTCATTGACCAGTCCGACTCATTGACATGAGCCAATGGTTCCATCCTCAAACATTTTTGTCTACATGATGTTGCTCCAGACTTGAGCTCCAGAAATTTCGATATCCATACCGTATCTAAGTACACGTCCCTGGAGTCAAACCCTGTACATAGGAATACGCAGTGGCTGAAGACCATCATATTATATACAGAATTTGTCGTCTATAAATGAATGGCCTGAGTCTCTCTCCATTGACCATTGACCATTCTTTTGCCATGGACCTTTGGTCGAGGGGAATCGGCCCCGAGGACGGCGTGCCGCCGTCCACTCTAAACCTAGTGGTGATGAGAACATGGCGTTGCAAGTTTCCATGTTTGGCTTTGGCTAGGCCGGGCGCTAATAGGGGTGGGGGGTACCCATAGGCAAGTTCCCGGGGTCCTCGTTAACTTTCGAGGTCGGTCGGTGTCCAGAATCTTTTTCTTGCACCCCTCTTGAGTTGACTGTTTGGATTCGCCGTGCGCAGACGCGGGTAGCGAGAGCAAGGCGAGAGGGTGACCCAGTTGAGTATCAATGACGTTCTCCATATGTGCCTGGACGATTTGCTGGCGGAACCTCGGGCTAAGGCTATCGCTCCACGACACGCCCAGGTACACCAACTTCTTGAACTTCTCCTCTCCATCCTCCCTCAGGCCTCAACGTTCATAATCCAGCACCACATCATACACCCCACCTCCTTCGTGAACCTAGGATTCTTACTCGAGGTCCACTCCGACACCTTCTCTTTACAGTAGGGTGTATTCGCAGCCCCGGCGCTCCTAACCCAAGACGTTGCACAGATCGCTGGAACTTGCTGTGGTGCGGTAGAGATCTGCCTGGCTGATGCGGCGGCAGAGGGTCTCAGAGGGTCAGTTCTGCACGCTGACTGGCTAGGTCAACGCAAAGCCCTCGGAAAGAGACTCGAGCTGCTTGAGGTGGGGTAGGCTTCTTGTTGCGTTGATCCATGGGCGCTACGGGCTGCGAATACACGCTTTTGCCCGCAAGTCTGTTGCCTTAGGGTTTTTCGCGACGCGTCTCATGAAGCAGTCCGCGGTCTGTTCGGAGAGATTGAAGGCGGCTCATAGGGGCCAAACATGTCGTGAAAGAGAAATCTGTCGTTCAAGGAGGTTCAAAAGAGACGGCAGTAGAGCATGGTCAAGTCTTCGTTGGGGGAGGACTTCGAGGAGTCGTGGAGGGGGTCGCTTGCGTAACGGGCGACTGAGGACGTACATGAATCTATGGGAACGCATCGTGCATTTGAGCGAGTTCAGAATGATAGGAACTGGGGACAGTGCGCACCAGCGAGAAGATGTAGCTGAGGGACTCATACCCAGTAACGCTACCTGGGCCGATGCTGACCACCACATATAACGCCGATCCAGAGTACCAACGCAGCCTCTCTCTGTCCAAATTTGCGGCTTCCGTCGAGTACACCACCACTCCAAACCCCCACAACGGGAACATCCCGTGAAATTTGAGTTCGTTTCTGGCATAGCATGGGATTCGAAGCACCTACAGATCCAGGATGAGTGGTTGGGAGAGCGACGTCGAGACACCAGCACGTACCAAACACGAGATGCATCACTTGGGAACATTGCTGGTCGAGAGCCCGAGGCGGTCGACGTGGACGACGACGTGGAGGCATGAGCTGGTCGCCAGGAAACCTTGCATCGAGTTTTCTACGCTTCAGCTGGATGAATTTGCCGAACCTGTGTCTTCAGGACAGAGATGTAGACAGGATGCGGACATCTGCAAACATTCGTTGGCTCTGTCCAGACCACCAACGTCAACGTTCCAGGAACAGATCGTCTGGATAAAACGGTGTGAAAGGATCCACAGTAGTAAGTACTACGTAGTGGAGTACACCAGTAAGATGAGCTTACATTGACAGAGAATCATGACAAAACGACCGAAAGCGCGTACAGACGATGTTCGCACAGGTTTGCCCTTGGTTTCGGTAGTGGTGGTGGTGAAGAAAAATGACATGTCAGAAAGCGCCCTAGCGAGCTGCCGCCAAGAGAGAAAGTACACCTAGGCCTGTGCGCAAGGAAGGAAGGGCATCTCGAGGCAGCGAGGTCAAGTAGAAATATATGTCCGGCCCGTGTATTGTACATTTTATTCCGTACCCATCGTAGGCTGACTGGTTATAATGATGCGACTATGTACTTAGAGAATGAGGTATCATTACGCTGGCCTGGATCGACGCCGAAGTACTAGTAGAACGTGCGCAAAACCATCCTTAATCACTTGTCAAGTCAATCACATCGTCCTGACGCGAGAACGACCGACCGCCGTCGAGCTGGTCTTCGATCTTGACCTTGCTGGAAGACGCTGTCGCGCTCGGACCAACATGTGCGCGTTCTAAGCGTTGGACTCGCTCTCGCATCATGGTGACCTGCGCCTGCTGCAGAGCAACCAAAGCTTCCTGCTGAGCTATCAATTTCGTCTGCTCTTCCTCGAGCCGTTCCTGAGAGCATGGCATCCATGTAAGACGTCTTATATCGTAGAGCTCTGTGCGGCTACTCACCTTCGCAGCATCCAGACTCACGTCACCGAAGTCTGCACTACTATCAGCAAGCTGCTCTACTTTGACTTGGCGACCCATGTTGCTCGAGGAAGCTCGCTTCGCTTCGGAAGTGGTGCGCACTGGAGACGAACGGCGACGTTTGGAATCAGGGACTTTGCGGTCCTCCACCGCAGTCCGCTTTCTGGTACCAGACTCGGAGTCGGTAGCTTCTCTGGACTTTGACGCGGCAGCGGCCTTGGAAGAGACGGGGGGCGAAGGGATGATATCCATAGCCCGCAAAACAGCTGATAGAACATCAAGACACTGTGCCGTGCTTTCAGAATCGGTTCACGTACCTTCGGAGCGATAAATGAATTTGATGATCGCGAAAGGGCAATCTTTCTTGTCTATCCAGAGTGTCTTGGAGGTGCTTTGCTTCGCGCTCTTTGCCTTCACTGAAAGCTCTTCGCCGAGGCTACGAAAGGCTCAGCTCATGTACACCCTCTCAGTCAGATAACGGCTTACGAGATGTGATGCATCCCTGCTTTCTTACTCTTTTCGTGAATCGGAGTGCTTTGCATGAGGTGCTGTGGTATATCATTGTACTTCTTTGCGACAGGAGCTTTCTGATTCTCGCGCTCTTTGGTGGCAGCTTTGACGACTTGCGAGGTATATCGCCGAACACGGACTTCGACACTGCCTAGCTGCTCTAAATTTCGCGAAGTCTCTCGTGCGGCGTCGTCGTCTGTGGGATCGGGTCTTAAGATTCTGGAACGAGTAGAACCATCTGAAAGAAAAATCTCACCTGTAAGAGCAACGTTGGCAAAACAAAGACGTCTGAGCGACGTCGGAGACACTCGTATCCCTTTGAGCTCGGACGTCTTCCCTGGTCTGCAGCAGACGCCAGCGACAGAGGACCCATCAACCACCACACAGAAATCAAGCTTGACACCGTCATTCCGCGTGTTTGAGACCTGGATGCTGAAGGCCTGAAGTTCCTGGTTAGCTGCGAATCTCGAGCCCGAACGGTTACTGGCGCACCTTTCCTGGTTCGCTCACGACATAGCAAGTCGTTGTATTGCCACTGAGCGCTGACTCGTACTCCCTGAACGGCCTCTTCTCCTCATCCACCATCTGGACTTCTGCTCCCTCAATGTGAACCATGCTTATCAGAATTCAAGCACTCCGGAAATCTGTGGGCGATAAACGTCTCACATCTGAGTATGATGCGAGAAGTGACGAATAGCTGCAGTGACTCACCCTCACTGGCAGGTTCAAAACCGCGCGTTTCTGCTACTGAAATCTCGACGCGTCAAAAGGCGGGGAACGCGTCGTCGGGCGAGATTGAGTGCGATGACGACAGCTTGGGATCGCTGGAGAGATGCAAGGAGTCGGAAGATGCATACGCAGGAAGTCCAATGAATGGTGACCGGTGACCGTCAAAACCAACAGCTCTAAGCGAGTGGCGCTAGTCATCGCCAAACCGAGTGCAATATTTGAAATTTCACTCTTTCTAGACTCTCCCTCTGACCTCGCATTTGGCTCGATCCCGAAGTGCGACAACTCCCTATTGCACACCACGAAACCCTGGCTACTGGCGTGTTGTGTTTTGTGAGTCTACTGGCACTGCTGAGATGAACATTAGTAATTGATACTTACTCAAAGTCAGACCTTGAACCCCCCGGCTCGTCGCTTAACTACCAATTTTTCATGGCCACACACATTGCGTTGCGCATATCTGAGATTGTGGAGCGTATCGTGTACAGTCTCGCGGTTGTAGCCGACAGAAAGCGTTCAGACTCCCGGTCTCTGACTGGACTGCGTCGTGATGCATACACGAGCATCATGTCTCTGCAGCAAGTATGCAGAGCGTTCCGCGAACCTTGCCTCAATGTGATCTGGGGTACACAAATTACTCTGATCCCGCTTTTACGCTCGATTGGAGTTGTTGGGCAGTTACAACGTGACTACGTAACGGGGGTCATTCGAACATATGCAAGTGAGCTCCTTTCATGCAGACTTGGACTGCTTCTCACCTGAGAGTATTCTCAGGTAATCCAAAGGCCGCTTCACGAGGACGACATTCCGAAGTTATTGTTCTATTCCTCCCGTATCCGCGAACTTCAACTGCCGATATTCTATTCCATAGAAGACACGTCAGCATCTCCTCTGGATGTTTCCTTCGTAGCCACGATTTTCCCGAATTTGCGGACTTTCGTTCGTGCCGACTACAGGAATGAAGCCGAAACGCGCTTTGTTCTTCGCAGTGTGGGGGACGGTTTGACCTTGGTCGACATGGAAATAGATTCTCGCAAACCAGCCGCATCTGTGCTGGGGTCTCTGGCACAGCATTCCGCTGCTCTGACCTCTCTGCGGCTCAAATTATCCAACGGGGCCATCAGTGACTCCGAGTCTGAGTATACGAGACTTTGCGCTATGCTACGAGAGACATCGAGTCTACAAGAAATAGATCTCGACTCGGATTTTGGAGATGAACTTTGGCAGGCAGTGGCTAGTCTTCCGCTGCTCAAGTCTCTCAAGATATCACACCGTGACGAATCCACAACACCCACGTCCCCCGCTATGTTCCCTGCGCTGACCAGCCTCGAACTCAACACGTCGATGCCTTCCTCTGTCACACCCATGATACAACACGTGCAGTTCCCCTCCCTCCAATCCCTCACACTCGCGTTCCCACCCGACGCCATCTCATACGTCGGCAAGAGGCGCACCCGTCCCTGCTTCGCGGCCATCGCAGAGGCTTGTTCTTCTGCCCCGCTCACGCATCTGGAGATCAAGACCAACGATTCAACAATCCCCCTCTATCTCACACGCATTAGCTCCATCGTCTCCGACGACGTCCGGCCACTTCTCCGGCTCACGCGTTTGCGCCATGTCAATATCCACCCTCGTTGGCCCTGGGATCTGGACGATAACCTCTTCACGGAGATGGTACACGCCTGGCCCGATGTCCAGCTCCTGTTTCTGGATCCGTCGTACCGATGGAAATCGCCAAGTCGGATCACGCTGCAAGGTCTAGAAAGTGTTGCCACGCACTATCATATTCAAACTCTGGGTGTCGTCCTTGATGCGTCCGTACCTGCATTGGCGAAAGAAGATCCCATATCCTTTGACTCGATACCAGCGTACACGCAGAAGAACACTTCGCTGCGCAATCTCCACGTCGGATCCTCCGTCATCGATTCGGCGGCGTACGTGACGGTTTTCTTGCACAGTCTGTTCCCGAAGCTAGACAACTTGCAAGCTCACAGCGGGAGAAAGAAAGAAGATACGCCCACTGTATGGCGCGACGTCAAAGACTTCCTTCCGGCCGCGAGGAGGATTTCGGCGCAGGCGAGGAAAGAGGTGCAGAATCGCGGAATTGAAGTGCAGACAGCTTGATGTATATTCGTCATAGCATATAGCGGAAAGTGACGTATGTTTTGGACGTAAAGGTAAACAAGATGCCAGTCTGGGAAACGCTACTGTAGCTACTACAATCTTGTATGAAACGAGTGGATGCAAGTCAGTCGACGCCAATGTGACTCTGAGAAAAACGAAAACAGCTCAGTGCTCGAGGACGTGAGAACAGTATACTAGGAAGTGGGCTATAATTCCTGGTTCAAGTCACCCAGTATGCAAACACAGTCCAAGTTCCGGGAGCAAGACAAACGATTCGATCTCGACTGACGTTGGTCTGCCGAAAAAGAAACGTGGAGGTCAACCGTCTGAGACGTCGCTGCCTGGCGTCGAAGAAGACGGCTCCGTTGATGCATTCTCAAGCCCTTGTCTGCGTATCTTCATGCTCTCCAGCCGTCGTTTCTTCATTGCAAGCTCTTCCTTTTGCAGAGCGAGGAGCTCCTCGGTCTGTTTGACGATGTTGCTGTGATCTTGTTCGATCGCCAACTGAAAGTCGAGAATGTAAGTGACCACGGGCCTGATCATGCGTGAAATGGACCATACCTCCAGTTTGGCCATTTCATTGTCCATCCGATCGACCTCAGCAGAATGAGTCCTCGAAGCTGTAGTAGATCTGCTTGAAGAAGGTTGGCTGACAGAGGGTACCGAGGCATCACGCGAAGAACGACCAAGTGACGATTTGACATCTGCAGATTCCTCAGGCGCACTCTGGAGATCTGTACTACTCTCACCATCTTCTTGAATGTCCGCTAGAGGCACTCCGGAGCTGGAGGCTTCCTGATTGGATGAGTGGGCGACCATGCTGGGCTGGACTGCGCTGAACACCTGGCCCCGAGAATTTGAATCAATGAGGGTATCTGCGTGAGGTTGAAATGAGATGAATGCTATCGTAGATCTTGATGCTATGCACACACCTGAAGGCACGGCAGAAGTTCTTGCGCCAGTTGTTCTCCGTCGCTTGATATCTCCGCCGTTTTGGGTCGCGTCACCAGCGTCGCTGTCCATTGAAGCATCCTGCTTTCGCTTGCGAGTGGACATGGAGGACGAGGTTCGTCCACGTCTCTCGGGCTGCTTTCCAGCAGCAACTTCTGACAGTTGCTCCTGGGTCCGAATTGCCCGCCGTTGTTTACCCGTGTCTGCCGGGACAGATTGGTCGCAGCTACCTTGTTTATCTTCTGAGCGATGTGCATCCTCGAGCTGCGCAGAAATTCCATGCACATTGGCTGTACTAGCGTGCTTCTTCTTCGGGAGATGGTCGAGGTCTTCGGGCAATACGATTCGTTCGTCCGCAAGCGGGACACCTTGTTGAATGCGTTCAGTTTGATCGACGTGCCACTGCATGCAAATCCGGGTAATCTGAGCCTTTTTGATGAGGTTGCTGCGAGTTGCACATTTTCCGTCAGCGAAAACTGGCGACAAGCTACATCTTCGCTTTTTCTCCTTGCAGGGCAAACATGTCAGCGAGTCTTTGAAGAACCATACGCAGTCTTGCTTCTCCGCCTTGCAGTGTTCACATCTGACAGCCTAAATGACGAAACAAACGAAAATACGTGCTCAACAAATGATGTCGTTTCGCGATGAAAAGGCAAACCTACCGATTTGTGAAGTGGATAGCCTAGTATCCGAAGTTCCATGTTCGTCAGTGGGTCATTTCGAGTGAGATCGAGTGACGGTTTGCGCTGAGTCGCATTGTGACCTAGACTTCGTATTATTTTCTTGCTATTGGAATACATTTTGATGGGAATGTTGTCACTGAGTGTCTCTACATTACCTGAGGATGATTTGGCCACGATCGCTTGTCGACTATGGCTCACCATAGTATAGTGTCGAGCTGAAAACCCCGAGTCCTTGCTTGAGATTTTTCAAGCCGAAGTTTGGAGAGAACTTCGACTGACGATGGACGGGAATGAGATAGGCGTTTGAGCCTCAAAGAAGCAAACAAGAGACGAGGAAGAGCGTGAATGGCCGCAGCGCGTAGAAACGCGACGCGGACGTGACAGTCAGGTGACGCGACGCGAAAATCATGATCAAGCGCCATCACAGCAGAGCCACTGCTGCTGCCATGCGGCTTTGTGCCTCTTCATGGACAACTACTATCCCGGGTCAAAGCCTCTTTGTAAAAGCTTCTCTGTACAACTTTTCTAGAGCACAATCACCGAGTCGCTCGATGTGCTGGCCTATGTTGGTGGTTGTGCGCTATGCGGCCTCCCTGCTGGTGACGTGACTGTTGCATCCGCGCCCGTCACGCGTGGTTCCGAATCTCGTCAGGGGCGTCCCTCGGGCCTCGCGGCTCTGGTACAGACCGTACAGTACAACGGACTCATCTTCCACTGGCACAAGGAGAACGAAGATCTAGGATCAAACAATTGAAGTGAGCTACTGCCTTTTCCCTCTCTAAGCGCAGAATCACGCTCACCAGACTCACAGGCCTGCAACGCTCAGCGTCCTGCACCGCGCCGCCGCCTCAGTGGAGTCAAGTGTAAACTAGACCGAGTCAAATGTCCCATAAAGTCTTTAGCACCTTTGAGCTCGTCGCTCAAATTGTGAAGCTCGCAGCTGCTGAAGAAGATCCTTGGCTCAAACCAGCAGGTTGGCAAGATCTTCAACTTGGAGTGAGCTGGACCGCGTACCAAGTCCTTAAAGCCCTTTCCCTGACGGCCATCACATTCCGGGAGCACTGTCTCAATGAAATATGGGATACTCATTATTCTATCATCCCGCTTCTGCGCTCTATAGACGTTATCGAGGAAGATCCCGATTCTCAGCAGCAATACTACTTGCGCCAATATGTATGTTTGCTTCCGCTACCTCTGAAAGGTTCGCTGGTCTTTAAGAGCCTTGGCTGATTGATCTTAGGTTTTTCGCCGGCCCATCGAGCATGCAGACCTTCCTACGCTGTTGGGATATTCGTCTCGCATTCGGAGCCTCGCTCCTGCCGGCAACCTAGTAATGCGGCGATGTACAGCAGTTTGCTGTCCAACGACATCATCGTCTTCCCCAATTTAAAATCGTTCAGCATTCCATGCTCATCATTCCCGTGGTCCTAAAAAACATTGGACGTGACCTCAAATTCCTCTCGTTGTACTTTCCAGCGAAGGACACTCCGGCAGGCGTCGTAGACTTACTGGTCTCGAAGATGCTGTATGTTACCGAACTGGAATTTTCGGGACCTGGACCCGCAGGCCCTCCCGCAGACGCGGACCATGACTCAGATGCAGTCATGGCCACTCTTCTTCGTGCTGCCACTAGCATGCAGACACTACAGCTCTGCGTTGACTGCGGAGAAGAAGTATGGGAAACAATTGCGCGCACCTCAACTCTCCGCAAGCTCGATCTCATGTCCACAGAGAGCCCGTTCTACTACGGCAAGACGTTCCAATTCCCTTGCGCCCTCACATCTCTCTCATATTCCTCGCTCGACATGAATGCCGCCATTCACATGCTGAACGGTGCCAGTTTCCCAGCTCTCCAAGAGCTCAGCCTCATATTCGACCACCCTCCTGCGTCCAACCCCGAGCAAATCTCCCAGCTTTCCCATTCCATCGCCTGCTCATGCCCCAACGCCACCCTTCAGACCATCTACTTGTGGAATCGTAACGATTCTCATCGCGGAGACTCTGAAGACGCTCGAGTCAGCTCATCAGCGCAGAGATGCTACGACCCTTGTTGCGCTTCCGGAAGCTGCGCAGCTTCCAGATCATCCTGCGGTGGAAATGGGATCTGGACGACACTTTTATACACGAACTCTCCGAAGCATGGCCGGACATTGAGGAACTCTACATCGATCCCATCCGGGATGTGCATCAGCCTAGTCGAATCACCATGGCAGGACTCGTCTCGCTCGCGACTCGCTGCAAGAGTCTCAAATCTTTCGGTGCGATCATCGACGCCGCGCTGCCAACATCCTCTACTCAGGTCATGGATCAAACGTTCGTCAACGACCTTTCGCTTCTCATCGTCGCTCGTTCCGACATCCAGGAGACCGCCGTTCCCGATGTTGTGCGGTTCCTCTCTCATATCTTCCCGAAGCTGAAGGACTTTGAAGCAGGCGAGGGAGGTGTGTGGGGCGAACTAGTGCAACAGGATGAGCAGGATGTGAACGTCAAACGATGGAAGCAGGTGGAGGAACACGTTAGGCGTGCGAAGGACTGAAGTGTTCGATTGCGCGTTTGCGGACAGAGGCTCATAGATATGTGTTACAGGAAAGCATGGAAGACGGAACATGTACAACAGTGTCTAGCTGTTTTATTGAGGTTGCAAAAGTGGCGTGTATACTTTTCTTGATCATGTACTATTCAGAAGCATCCGGCACCAAAGGTTGAATATCTGTATCCGGTATCATACTTTATACGTTCGAGGAGATGGCTTAGTACGAGACCTAAGAGCAGTCAATTGACGTCCGAAACTGAATAAGATGATCGGAACATACCAAGCAAGCCGTTCAAAGTGAGGTTCAATCATTCTTTCGTCGCATTGGCTCGTGCATCAAACATCTGCGCTACCCTGTTAGCCCGACCTCTTTCTTGAGCCCTCACACCAACAAACAACGGCACAAGTTCGCCCGCTACCTCCCACTTCTCCTGCGATTCCATCTCTTCCTCATCTCGCATTTCACCTTCATCCGGCCCAGCCACGATCGTCTTCAAGTTGGGGAACAGAGAGGAGAGAACCATGGCCACGTGCGTCGAATCGGTGATCGTCGACTTGCCCACACAGAGCGTCCTTACACGGCATGCAGAACGCCCAGATGCAGGCAGTCTATCGTGGTCCATACTGTCTCCTTCAGCATGGATACGGGTAGTGATCTCCCGGAGTGCGGGACAGTACTTGACGAGAGCTTCTATTCCTGCGAAAGTGACAGGGATCGGAGTCGGCCAAGGAGCGGAAGGTTCGAAAGCTATGGTCTCCAGCTTCGGCCACGCAGGTGCGAGATCACGGAGGAGGTCATCGTCGAACCGGATGCCCCACGGGACGCAGACGTCAAAATGCTTGATGTTCTTGAACGTGGTGAGACACTTGAAGACGTTTGAATGGATGACTGGGCCATCCTCGTCCCAGACGGAACCGTGCACCCCCGTTCCTTGAAGGAAACGAATATCCTCCAAGATGTCGTGCTTGATGTTCTTCACAAGAGCACGAAGGAGGGAGACGAGGTCCTGACTGCTCGGAGGGAGGGCATCGGCTTTGTGGAATACGAGTGACAGGGATTTCAGGCGAGTGAACTTGATCACCTCCAAGAGCTTCGCCACAATTGCAACGGAAGGGGTGAAGATTGTCGCCAATCGCAGCGACAGGAATGGATTCTGAAGATGAGTGAGAGGTCTGAGGAGAGAGGCAAAAGCAACTGCATCGTCCGGATCCGGCAGAGTCATCCTCATGTCCTCCAAAAGAGGCAAGCATGCGAGGACGGGGCACAACTGTGGATCCATAGGGACTTCGCAGTGGAAGATCTTCAACGCCGCTGCCGCAGGAGCATGCAAGACATCCCATATCCCCGATTGGAGAGGCCAGTGGCTGGGGCTGGAGATCACAAGTTCCTTCAACCTGACGCAACGATGCTTGATGGAATCCAATATGAAAGTCTCGACATTGCGAGACCGCAATTGGAGATCCACGACCTCGAGTCTGTCCCCAATGAAACGGTTGCCGAAGACCACGTTGTTGAACGAAACGCCTTCGAGCGGCCAATGGAACGTACGGAGATTGGGGAACAGAGAGGTTGAGTCGCGTTTGAAAAGTTCGTAGAAGCAGCTCGTGTCAAGTACGTGCTTGGGATCGAGTTCGTCGGGTGGCTTGATATGGTCCCTACGTCGGAAAGCGCGAACCTTGGCGGAGTATTTGGATAGTGTCGACCACTCGGCTTCATTGAAAGGCCTTTTCGCCCTCTAATAGTCGGAAATTTGTGGATTTTCAGAACCATTGTACGAGCTGGCTGGAATGATTGAAAACGTACCACTAACGTATCTTGGACACTCACTCCAGCCTCTTCCAGCGCCACGGGGTCGTGGTCATTTTCCAGGGCACTCGAAACGAGGCGAAAAAGGGGTAGAAGGCTCGTCTGGGTGCTCCAGAGAGCATCGAGAGCGGGATCCTTGAAGAGCTTGCAGGTCCTAGCCAGCGAGGATAGGTCGTTCAGCCGGTCGCGGTCGTTTTCTTGAACATCGTGGCCATGAACATTCTCGAAGATGAGTCGCAAGATTTCTGAGACTTGAAGCACGGAAGAGCACGGCGAGGAGAAGCTGCACCGGACGACAAATGCATCGTTAAGCTAAGAAGATATCGTCATCAGAAGAGGAGCTCACCCAGAGTGCCCTATACCTGCTCCTGCTGTGAGGCTCGTCAGCTCCATCCTTGCCAGTTGAAGTCAACTTCGCCCGCTGACTGCAAAAGTAGGAAAACAGCGTAGGGTAACCCCAGCAATTGTGTGTTAGCGTTGGGAGGTCGAAAAGAAAGATGAGATTGGGGGCGCCGCACCCTTCTGTTCCAATGATAGGTATGGGCGTAATTTGTAAACAGAAGGGTCCTGGTGAAACACCGATCCGGTGGCTCGACGATTCTCATTCCACAAACAGAATCCCGCTCCCGCTCTGCTTCGCCAATCTGTGAGATGTTCTGGACGAGGAAGTTGAAACACAACGGAGATTGTGAGTAAAATACTCACTTCAATCGTATCCATGGCATCCGAGTCCGTCGTCGAGTCTGTCAGCGGCTCTTGAAGAATGACATAGAGTTGGCGAGCGCGAGACAATAAGCTGGGTGTTTCGGAGAGTAAATTCGAGAGGTGAGGAGAGCTACGAAGGTGATGTTGATAAATCGTCGTCGCTGCTTTGAATAAAAACAGTACAGCGTGAATACGCGATCGGCGACCATAGCCATCAGGCGCTTCATGTCACACTCAGCGGAACAGACGCGTTCCATCACACTGCTCGTGATCTGTCACTACGAATATGTCACACCAGCCGGGAGTTGCTGCTTCTGTGCAGCTCCATCACTGCGAATTCCAAACGTTGTCAATACCGCAATTTTCTTGCCTTTTGTCTCTTGGACATCTAACGCACCTCTCAACGCGTCTCTCTCGCGTCTTGAAAGATACACCACAGAATCCGATTCGTCAATCTGAGCTGATCATGCCTCCCTGTCCTTTGACTAGCACCACTTGGTCATCGGCCCCGCTACTAGGTACGTTATATTATCTTCACCTGCGAACAATTGAGTGTGCTGAGAATTTTACTTAGCGGGTGGCAAAGGCACCTCTGAGATTTGTCAGTCCTTGATTCAAGCCAAGACCGCTCTCGCTGCTGAGATCGGCGTGTTGGCGTACAAGGATGCTGTGTCAGATACGAGAATCGACCGCACATCCATTCCTGCAGCACACCATGTTCGAATCATTCCGGCACCCAGAGTCAAGAAGTGTACTCTTTCCTTGTTCTTGATCTACCTCTCCACAGCAAAGCCGAGAGATGAGATGCCTAGTTGTGCCGTAGACGGTGATTGCTGGGTTATGTGCAGCCACAACGGTGAAGACATGGGAATCTGGTGTCGTGTGGGTGGAATTTGGCAGGACGCGAGTCCAGTCTTCACCGAAGGAGGAGGCCCATTGCCGCCTCATCCCTGGATGGGCCGCCGACTGCTCGACTTCGCCCCACAGCACATGTGTCTCGGATTCTACCTGTCGCACGCGCCTGCCAGCAGAAGCTTCAAGGTTTATGTTCAGTCGCAAGCTGTAAGAAAACGTCATCCTTGGATCAAGTGGCGTGAGTGCAGTCTACTCTGTTCTTTCTGCAAGATGACATACTCACTGACTCCGCGCAGCTTTCACTTATAAACTTGGCCATGCTGTCTGTATGATGTTTGAAGGTCACGATCTGTGGTTTCAAACTGGTCCCATTCAACTGCCAGAGGGTGTTGCCGCAAAGTGGTTTCCCGACGACCCTCTTCCAGGTGCGTTACAGCTCGAGCGATCATACTCAGAATATTCTGTCACTAACGCACCGTGATCTACCAAGGCTGTCAGCCTGTTGCAGTGCCATTGAATGTTGCAGGCGGAAACGAGAAGAGTACGTCAGCTTCTCGTCAATTCAATGGTCTTCTCATTGAATGTCTACTGAACAGATCGAGGGTCGCAAGCTCATGATCGCGAACCGGGTCCCTCTAACCGCCGCTCTCGTTCAAGCTCACCTCGGCGTACCATTTCCGCATCTTCTTCCTCATCGAATTCAAACAACTCAGTCCTTCAAGTTGACAGGAAGCGGATGCTCATCAGCCCGAAACGCGCCGAGCCGCCTCGCTTATCGAACCTCTTGAATGAACCCGCCGTCGGTATCCAATCATCCCAAGCTTCTGGAGGTCCTGCGGCATTGCGTAGCTCTCGAGTCAAGGAAGAGAAACCCGATATCGGCTCAGGTTCTCAGTCTCAGCCATTGAAGGAGGAGATGGATCGCGACGACGAAGAACTGACTCAACTCCGGGTACGCATTTTTCTTGGCTTGGATTGACGGACTATGACTCACGGCACCCAATATCTTCCTTTTACTTGCAGAGAGAGTTGGAGGACGACCAAAAGGATCTTGTTAAGAGGCAAGAACAGCTCATCGCTCTGAAGCAAGGTGAAATTGCCCTCAAGAAGGAACGTATGGAGAGTATCTTGAAACGAAAACGATCTGCCAAGGTTGCGCTGCAGTCGGTTGTGTCGGCGAAGGCCTCCTCTTCGCAGAGAGTGGTCATTGACTTAACTGATGATTAGAATTCATCGTGAGATAGCCCTCATTCGGGGGGAGTAAGAAGTGCGTTCAATTTCGGAGGCGATTTAGAACGCTGACGCAAGCTTTGGATCGTGTCTAACAGCCAGTTTCGGTAGCTCAGTCGCTTGAGGACTCTGTACTTTCACCGTTGAGGATACCACGTTTAGCATTCATATCTTGGATATAACCTATACATACATACTACCGTTAACAGTTGTAGGCTTCTTCAAAAACATGCAATGCAGGTGAAAATGTACAACGATTCCATTTCCGTCCTTATAGAAACATGCACGCTAGGATCCCATACAATGATTAGCTCCGAACCTCTCGCTCTTGTTCTCGCAGGTGCTGCGCGACTGAAATGAACTCGTTCACAGTAGCCCATTTAGCACCGAGACCTTCGGGATCGTTCTTCGCGTCCTCCGGGTAGGCCTCGACATCCTCTAAGACCGCGAACAGGCCGTAGAGGAAGACTGTCAAATAGGGCACGGAAGTGATAACAGGCGACCCAAAGAACAGATGTTTCAACGACCGGTTCTCCTGCATACGCGTCGGTATGGACTTGAACGGCTTTGGATCATGCTGTAAGGAAGCCGGAACGGACGCGTCGATGACGACGCCCAGTACCTCAATAGCAGTGTGTGTAGCAAACGCCTCCAAGCCATGAAGAGTGACTCTGCTTGGGGCTCTTCACCGCCGACCTGGATCCAAGTACAGGTACTGGACGTCCGGCCACGCCTGCGCCATGTCCCAAAGCAAGCTGTCGTCCAGATTCCAAGCCCAAAATGGGTGGAGATCGACGTGACGAAGGCGGGTGAGCTGCAGAAGTGGACGCAGGGCATCTGGACCGATGAGCGGGACGTGACGGAGCCGCGGGGAATCTTTGTGAACGTCTTTGCTTTTGATCTCCAAATGTGTCAATGGGGACGAGAGACATGCATCGGCGATGACAGTGTACAAGAGAAGTGCACGACTTTGGTCGACATCGTGGATTGTGACCCTGTCGAACGTTAACTTCAGTGACTGAAGTGAGGGGAACTGTGCGTGGCTGATCGCCGCCATTATCGTCGCAAGATGCTTTGCATTAGGCGAAGGGCGGTCAATGGTGACAAAGTCACGGGAAACGGTCGAGAGACGAGGATCTCGGTCTCATGCCTCCATACGATCTTCACTTTCGTCAGCGACGAGAGTCTTGCCACGGCTTGGAGCACCTCGCGACCGGATGGCGACTCGACCTTGATTTCTCGAAGTCGAAGGGATCTCCTCAAGAGAGAGTTCAAACTCTCTGCCACTAATCGTCCTTCTCCCATCAAGGTGATCCGAAGAGACGTCAGAACGAGAGTCCTTTCAGCCAGGGATTGAAGAACTGTAAGAGTCTCCGGAGTGGCAGTGAGGTCTAGATTGAGCCGCTGTAGAGCACTACCGGTTCTCCGCAGGACAAAAAGCAGATCTGACAAGTCTGTGTGCTCAGTCCAATCGATGGTCCGTAAGTTCGGGAACAGCGTCGTGACAGGAGGCACATTGGGATACGATGTCGCCAATGCCCTCATTTGAAAGAACCAGGGAGAACGAATCTCATGTATTCTCCTTGAGTAGTCGAGCAGCTTATCCATCTCGCTCTCGTCAAAAGGCCGGGTGAATGACTACACATCCCCGTATATCAGAAAAACGGCCCCAGCAGACACGTCAAGCACCACTCACGTAGTAAGTTCCTGTCAGTCTTGAAGACTCGTATTTGATAACATCCACGAGACCGATAGTGCGAAAGAGGGGAACCAGCGATATTTGGGTGCTCCAAATGGCGTTGAGACACGGTTGACGGAACGTTTTTGCCACCTGTCCGAGTGCCACAATCCCCTGGTATGAGTCGTCGTATAAGCAAGTGAAATGACGGCGATAGTGTGCGCGATGCTTGTTCGGATCAATGACGACGAGGCTTTCCACAATACGCTCTACGATCTCTGAGATCTGCAGTGCGTGGTGAGTGGCCATGACCGGCTGAACCAGCTGTAGGTAGCTCCGAGCTGAAAGGCCGAGAACACGTTACTGAGAGGCATTATCGCATGGAATGTGGTTATAAGAACGACTCACCTCCCAGTTCGAGAACTCGCACAAGGGAGTCACCAAGCCAAGATTGAGTATGAGTATAACAAGTCGCGGATGAGATGCCAGTGGCCACTGGATTTCGGCCCCACAGCCAATGAAGTCTGTGACAGACGCGTTCCGTCACATTGATGATGCCTGCGTTACCAAGGCCTGGTGTAACAAAATCCTTCTCTCAGCCTTGATGTGGCCTGTGTTGTATTGTAGCTATGTAATGCCTGTCTCCAGCGATAGCGAGGTGGAATACATTATATCCACTAGGCCAAACACATGTTCGCATGCCAAACTCGGAGGATGGAGATCTATACTAACGACGAAGGGTGCGAAGGGTATAAATATATGCATACCGCAACAACCAATCTATACACCTCTCAACTGACATCCGGTCCTCTCGGCCACCATCCTACACCCTACACTTCAGGTTCGCGCCCACCATCGCAATCGTCGCACCCAAACACCATCCCAGCTCGGTGCCCTCAATCTGCTTCCCAATCTCCACCTCCCTGCTCGCCGAGAACTCGTACCCGAGCCGCAACAGCGCATGCATGAACGTCAAATCCAAGCAATACTCCGGCCGGCCTTCGAGCTCGTGCATCACCGCCGGGTCGTGCGACCAGTGTTCTTCCCAGGACGGCTTGCCGAGGCACACTTGCTTGGCGAGCGTGGCGAAGGTGGAGATGTGGATGGGTGCGGCGGAGGAGTCTTGCGGAAGGAGAGGCCGGAGGCGGTCGTAGAAGTAGGAGAGGAGCAAGATCTTGCCCTTGGGGAAGGTCTCGAGCAGCGAAGGCTGGTATACACCGTTGAAGGAACATGGCTTCACCTCGCAGATACTGAGAAGGTTGTCAGTTTCGATGGAGCGGTAAGGAACGAGACACTCACGCATCCTTCGCCATGACGATCTCCACCACCCGGTTGCACGCCTCGAAATCACCGACATCCGCCCCACTCATCGTCACGTTCCTCTTCGGCTGGCGCTGCTCGTCCTCTACCTCCACTTCCCTCTTCGTCCCCTTCGCCAAACACGGGTTCGCCACCTCGCTTCCCGGCCGACCAAACGCCATGAAATCCACCAACCGATGCACGCTCTTCCGCGCCTGCATCAACCCGTATCCCAAGTACGAATGCTGGTACAGCACCCGCTTCTTCCCGGCAAAGTCTAGGTCGTACTTGTGCTCGCCCTCCTCGAGGGTAGAATCCGGCTTGGACATGTCGAACGACGGCTCAAACACGATTTGGGTTGACGCACCGCCGAGGTCTAGCACGGCGTACGGGGTAGTGTCCTTCGGCGTGTCCGCGCGGATGGTCTTGAGAAGGTAGTTCGCCGTGATCCACGAGTAGACACCCTCGTCCGACCCGTCCATGATGGCCACTCCCGTGTCGTCTTGCAAGCTGAAGGGGTACTTCTCGTGCAGACGGTGCCGTACCGCCTCAAGGATCTCTTCGCTCTCATGTGCGCCCAACAACCGCAGCCCCGCCGTCGCCTTCACTGCCACTGGAGTACACGCCCTCAACGCCTGCGGGATGGTCTTCACGGCTTCGTCCAGGAGGACGTCCAGAGACTGGGCGGCGGCAATAGGGTTGCCCTTGTAGTCCGACAACCCCGGTTGCGTCTGCTTGAACACCTCGTACTCGTAGGACGGCGATGCACCGCAGTTGTTGAACTTGTAGATGTGTATACGGGACCCAGTGGACCCGGCGTCGATCATGAGTGCCCATTGGACGAGGGGCAGATCTGGTGTATGCGGCTGCGTGCAATGGACTGTGCCGGATAAGTCGGAGTCGGTATCGACAGAAGTGGGTATGTTGTGTGGGTTGGTGAGGATCTCGTCACCCGACGACGGGTTCTGATTGCTCGAGTGTGATGAAGGAGTGTTGTGTGGTCGTGGAGGAGGAGGTGACGGTGGGTGTGTTACCACGGCATCGTCCACGTTCGGTGGACGGTTAATCACTAGGACGGTAGTTAGTAAGATTTGGAGGATAGACATAAAGCAGTGATACACACTTGGAATGTTCGGAATGTACTTCTCATACTTCTCCGGAATGATATCCTCCTTCCTCGGCCCAAACACCCACACCAGCCCAATAATCACCACCGCCCCGACCGCAAACTTCTTCCACCCAAAGCCAAACCTCCGCACGGCGTTGTTCCTACTCGGCCCCATCCCGCCTTCTAATCGCTCGTAGTTGCTGCTCCGCGGCGAGAACATGGTCGCGAAGAGGTGTCGTGGACTGGTAGTGGCTAACCCGAGGCGGGCGCGGGTCGCGGCGTGGCTTGAGCTGGCGTGCGGTTGTTGACTCAGAGAAGACTGTTTTCGTGAGCGTCGACGAGCTGCAGAGTCTGGTGGTCGACGTGAGCTGATTGGCGACTTGACAGAAACGTCGGGAGAGGTGTCGACGGAAGGTACGTGGTGGGCGTTCGGAGTAAGAGGAAGCGGTTCAGGACGGCCGCGTCGCATGGGCTCAGCCGACGGAAGTCTGTCGACGAGATTCGCGAGAAGAAAGAGAATACAAAGAGGATGCGTTCGCGTTGTTGAACACAGCGAGCAATACCAAGCAGTCGACGAACTTCACGAGAAAGTCGCCGACACGACGCAAACGACGGTGGAGAACTCGGGCGCAGCTAATCAGGCCGAAATGCAGTACGGCGGCGCAGCGGCCATCTCACTCAGCCACGTTCGTTCAAATAAATTTTCAGTCTCACATCACACACGAGGGGAAGTACTGCAAAGAAACTTTTGTTCTTGCATTGACAACAACTACGACTACTTGCGACGACTACGACGAGCACAAGACATACGACAGACAGACAGACAAAAGACGCATAGTGGAGCGACGAGGGGGGAACGATGGGAGACGATGATGAGGGCCGTAGCCACAACATTAGCGAGAAAAACGAAAGAAGATAATGATCATGTAAAAAAGAAAGACGTTCTGGGGGATGGGGGGAAGGGGGATACGACGGTACTCCTCGCAAGTGGATAGGGGAATGGGGATGGGTGTATACACGGAGTAGCGAAGGCCGCCTGCACTGGAACGGCGGCGAAGATGAGAGATAAACAGAGAAAGAGACGGGGTACGATAGTGGCGACGAGTCCTAAATGAAAACATAAAGCATAAATGGTATACTGAAGGCGAAGACATGACGAGACAAGAGAATGCGAAGAGGTGACAGTCCAGAGACTGTTCAGTGAGGATATGACGGTACCTCGTGCCCATGCGAGACGAGGAGAGCCTCTAGCAGCTGCGACCGCGCCTTCCACGCCTCCTTCTCTACCCTCTCTTGCTCGAGCCCTTCCTCCAGCTCCCGCTGATATTCTAACTTGCGCTTCCTGCTTCGACGAGCGGCCAACGTGTTCTGACGACGCTTCGCCTCGATCGCATCCATCTCGTTGGGAGTAGGTGGCAGAGAGTTGGCATCCTCCTCGACTAGCTGATCCTCGTCGACTTCTCCGAACGCCCGGCTACGAGAACGTTTGCGTGCAAACACCGCGGGGACCTCCTTGCGAGAAGTGGCCGACGGGGTGACGTACTTACGACCTTGGATAGGCGCATCGTACGGCACGAGAGAATCTGGAGTGACGTTCTTGCGAGTACCGGTCGGCGCACTCTTGCGACGAGTGGCCGATGGCGTGAAGGAGGGGAGGTCGTCGGAGCCGATCTGAGGGGAAGGATGAAGAGATGATGGATCGAGAGCAGGAGTGTTGGGTGAGGGCATTGTGTACATGCCGGCGAAGTCGAAGTCGGGCATGGCGGGAGCGGGGGCGGGGATGGTCGACGGTGTCTTTATCTGGGGAGGGGCGGAAACTAATAGCCCGTCCGAGAATAGGGGCATGTCGCCATAATCTCCGAAAGAGTCCGAGTCTACTATAGCGGGACTGGTGAGGAATTCCGACGCTATGTCATCCGACCCGAGGGCCGGCGTAGCCAGCAGCTCTTCCCAAGGAGACGAGTCATCTAGGGGCGAAGTCATAAAATCGTCCGCCATCTGGAACTCGGGCGAGGATGCTGGATAGGAGTCATGATGAGTCAACTGCATCTTCCACTCGAACCGACGAAGGTAATCACCTGCGATGATGTCTAGCAAGGCCTGAGCCGCTGCTGCGTCCGACAGAGCAGACGCAGAAGGGGTAGGCTCTTCGGGTTTTTGCGATAGCATTGTCAAGTAATTTGAGCACAATGCGTTGAAATCGAAGTCTTGAGAGGGGGAAGTAGGGGAACTGGAAGACGCTGGGGGTTCTGGATAACGAGATACGCGGGGTACTGGTGGAAGCGATTGGGGGATGCCATGATGAGCGGCTAGGTCCGAAGTGGTATGGAATACCGGGTGCGACGACGTCCGAGGACGGGTAGACGGGTTGTTTATGGAATCATAGTTAAAGGTGGAGGGGGTGCTCGAGAGCGGCGAAGTCTGTGGCGAGTGACCATGATGACTGGGAGAGGTGCCCGGTTGAGTGTCGTTAGAGAACGACGGATTTATTGAAGGAAAGCCATTAGGGCGTCCGGTGATGTATGGAGGGTGTCTGAAGTTGGGCAACAAGGTGGGCGGACGCTGGGGGTTAGGGTGGGCGTGGGCCTGCAACGTGGGCGGCCGGGAGGGTCTGTCAGACGACGTTGAGATGGTCAGCGATGGGCTCTGAAATCGGACTGAGTGTGTCTGAGGCGCCTGTGCATCCAGCGACATGGAATCAAAATCGTCGGAGACGTTCAGGAGGGGAGTCCCGACTTCATTTTTGATGCGGACGACGCCATCGGGAGACCCAATGAAAGGCGATCGCACATGTGACGCCACATTGCCCGCCTCGGAGTGGAGGAGGGCCGGCTCGAAACGAGTCGAATAGGTCGCCATTGTCAAGAGAGCACGATGCGGATACGGAGAGCACGCCTCGACTGCTTATGACACAGTAAAGCCAGCGAAATGCGAGGCTGTACTAAAAAGACGGAAGAACGGGACTCACGAGTTTGACGGGCGAGTGAGTCAGATCTGGCCTCGAGCAGAGAGAGAGCTGCTTGAGGGGATGTGGTGGTGGGGGGAGACAAAGGGCGGGGGGACACACACTGACTCGTCGTCGGCTTATATTCTCCCTTCACTGCTTTTTCAAGCCCAGAGGCGCCCATTTCCCGGCGCCAACCCACAGGCACACACCCCGTGCGCCCTCCGATGGGAACTTTCCCCGCAGTTTACCAGCCAATCGTCCCTCGCAATCCCCGACATTAGTGCTCGCGTACGAACTCTGGGGCCGTCCAAGCCATCTTCGACGCAACAAACGGCGGAATCAGTCGCAAAGTTGAAGCGGATTCGACAGACGCAGAGGCCGAATCAAGGACGTGACTCAGGCGTCGGAACCGAATCACTGCCATATATGGCAGATCAGACATGACCAAGCCGGCGCTTCCGTCTTCAATGACTCCCCCGACGCGCGCAGACCCACGCCGTCACCCGCGCCTCGCACGCCTCATGGCCACCGCCCGCCCTGCCCTCGCTCGACGTCCGTCCTCCTCGCGACAGCGTGCGCGCAGGGCCCAGATCCACGTCCCGCCCCCCGCCCTCCCGCCGTCCACGCCCAAAACACGTTCCCTCGACACCTCCCGCTCGTCGTCTCCGGCCGCCTTATCCCGAAATTCACACCCGTTCGTAAAAATTTCGTCCATCCGCCCAGGGCAAGTCGTACCCCAAGATAACGAACGTCCATGCTCCGAAATTCGAATCTTTGGGCGTAACCCTCTCCCGCCCGTATAAACCTCCCATCCGCAAGCAAGACATGCGATACCGCACGAACATGGGCCAGCAGTTCATCAAAAATATGGCCATATGCGTCGCGATATCGATTGCCCTGCTCCGAACCACCCACTCCGAAATGCACAGTTTGATCGCAGAGCGGCGGACCGATGTCTCCCGCGGGCGACGCGTCGTTGTCTGCGCTGTCCACGTCCCCTGGCGTACGTGGACTGTTGCTGCAGCGCAGCACCCGCCACACACGTCGTCCTAAGTTTAGACTGTTCAGTCGTCTTGCGGTCGTTGGAACCCAATCGTCCTACGTGTACGCAGCTTCCGTCGTGTTCTTCGATTCGAATACATTCGTCGGTCTCCTTGTCCCCCCATGCGCTCGAGAACAAAATCTAAATCACTTCCAGCGCTCCTTGATCGATGCTGTGTACCGGAGCGCCAGCACGTTCTACATGAGAACCCATGACAGACGTGTCTCGGTCATCGCAGAGCGACGACGGTGCGTTCGTCCGAACCACAGTCGAAAAGCCAGAAAGTCTTTGCAAGTGCCCCAGAAAGAACGAGCGTACAGTAGTAGCGCGTACAGCCTCCCCCTACAAGGAGAACAACCGTGGTTGTCGGTACGTGGTTGTCGGACAGCACTGGCGAAGTGAGACCGCGTGTGGGTGCCGTGGTCAACTTGAAGCTGGAAGACAAGAAGGGCGCATACAGTCGTCCTTGATTGAGCGGATCTGACGGACAGGTGTAACAGCCTCGTCGACGACGAACCCTGGGTTGAGGCCAACTTGAGGGAATCCTGCGTCACAAGACCCTCGGCTCGCAACGTCGGCAGAGTCGGTACGGGAACCATGAGATAGCGGACGGTGTGTAGCTGCTATAGTGAACTTGAAGCTTGAAGCTGACAACCAGAAAGGCGCATATAGCTGTCCTAGAACAGATTTGACGGACGGTCGTAACAGCCTCCTCGGCGTGGAATCCTGCATCACAAGACCTCTAGCTCATGACGTCGGCAGAGTCGTTCAGGGATCCAAAAGACAACAGACGTAGGACAGCCCAAATCAAGAACAGAGTTGACGCGTTGGCGACGTGGTGCTTCGCAGGAAGTAACGTCCAGCGAGGAGTCCAGCACAGCCAACCGACTTCGTTGAATAGAAGGAGGCAGAGTACAAGTGGGCGGCGTGGCGGACACGCGGCGACGTTCAACCCAGCCACGGTACACTGGAAAGCGATGCGGTATGGCGGTCAGCTTCCTCCTCGTGTTCACCGCCTTCGTGGTCAACTTCACCTACGTTCAGAAAGACCAGTTCAGTATGCACAGCGAGTCCAGGAGCGGCCAAGGCGACGCGGTGCGGTGACCAACCTTCACGTGCTGTCCAGTTCTGGACACCGCGGCTGAAGTGGAACTCACTCACCACCCCTTGCTCATCGTTCGATCCAAATGCACCAGCCACGATGTATTCGGGACATCCAGACCGCCATACACGCTCCACTGAACCGCACCATCTTGCCCGACGCGCGCCTGCCCTTGAATCTGCTTCCCACAACCTCACCGCCTCGCGACATAGACCTCTTCACCCAACCAACGCGACAAGAAAGGGAGCGAGTTCAAGAATGGAGAGCACGAGCAGGAGACCCAGAGCAGACCGAAGAGGGACAAGAGGGTGGAACGAGGAAAGACAGCAAGAACAAGAGGACAGTGGCCGCGCAGTCGACGCGATAAAAGGCACGCGCCTCGTGTCGGGGGCGTGTTTTTGACAGCTCAGTTTATATACCCAAACAAACACCCTCTCTGCCAGGGCAACCGTGAGTCAGAGAGGTTCTGTCGTTTTCCGCAAACGATGTTGCGAAAAGGCGGATCAGGGTCGACGCCGGTGAGCGAGCGTGACTCGTCGGGAATGTTCGGAGGCGCGTTTCGGAGATCGATGGGACCTGGGTGAGATGTTATCTTATCGCGGGTTTTGGGCGATAAGATGGAGGAGGATCTTTCGCTGCCAAGCCTTTGAGTCCGAGAACTTGCCAAGATTCTGGTTGTGTCTGAACTTCTGCTTCCTCCTCTCGAGCTCCTTCCCATCATCTCGTACTCTTTCCTTTCTGCCTAGTCCACTTGAACACGATGCTATTCTGCCCGACGTGCGCCAACATGCTCGTCATCTCCACGGAAACGGGATACAACAAATGGGCGTGCAATACTTGCGCGTACGAGTTTCCAATCACGAAGCAGGTGCGTGTTCGTTCTCACTGTACCTTCTTAAACCAAGCTCATACAGGAATCTGTGCATTTTTGCGCTACAGATGACCTCGAGGACGCATTTGAAGAGGAAAGAAGTGGATGACGTGCTTGGAGGAGAGGACATGTGGAAGCATGCTGACTCGACTGCTGGTGCGTCCCTCCTCGCGATGATTCTGCTTGATACCCGCAACTGACATCTTTCGCGTTTCTTTCTCTCTCTTATTGGGCTCGTACCGCGTCGTCGACAGCCAACTGTCCCAAATGCGACCACGAACGCGCGTACTTCTACCAGCTCCAAATCCGCTCTGCAGACGAGCCCATGACAACATGTACGCCTTTCCCCTTGCCTGTCTTTCTGTGCTGCTGCGTTCTCACACGAGCTTGTGCTCTGTCTCAGTCTACCGATGTGCAGCATGTGGTAATCAATGGAGAGAGAACTAGGCCTACGGCCAGATCATCGGATTGCCATCGCGGACTCTCACACGACATCTTTTCTGGACGAGATGACTCTGTCGATGCTTCTTTGAGTCTCACACATCCGTTCGAGGAAGTGGAAGTCGACGCCGATTCGATTCGATCTCTGACACAACGAAAACCTTAAGACGCAAATCCTCCCAATCTCCCTTCTCTCCCACGTTGACGGAAGCTCTCACAACTTCCTGGCCAAAAGCACACTCCTGTTCGCTATCGCATTCCTTCAGCTTCAGTCCTTGTCTTTTCTCCAGAGGAATACCGTTACGAAGATCATCATTCTTCCTTTCGTCGCACACTTGTACCTCAGCTGTACACCTCCGGACTTGTCCCTACTACGGCTTATCCCATCCCTTCGCCTCCTTCTCCGTCAAGTCCCTCGCACACGACACAACCGCATCCCCCAACGACCGCCACTTCCCTCCGAGAAGCTCCCTCTCCAACGCAGTGTCAAACTCAGCTTTGTCTCCACCCGGAAACCGTACCGTTGGCGCGTCTTCCTGTGCGGGTGGATAATGTCGTTCTGGCCACACGTTCCGCAGGATCTCAGCGACGGCCACCCAGGACGTACGTCCTGCTGCGCCTATGAGGCGTTTGTTCAGCGGAAGGGGTGAAGTGAGAGAGTTGACGAAGAGGTCGGCGATGTCGAAGAGATGGCACCAGATAACTGGAAGAGGTGTCAGTGGATTGGAAGACACGAGAGGACTGGCTGGAGAGGGCACTTACTACCGCCGTACGGACTTATACCAGTCAGGCGCGGGGGTTCGGCGAAGACGGAGTGCACCATCCCGAGAGTGGCGTCGAGTCGCGGCGGTTTGGGGACTTCGTTGAACACAGGACCTGTGACCCACGACCCGAGGACCGTCGTCAGCGAGAACGACGGCTACCCGATACGAGAATCAGCTCTCCCGCCAACCTCACAACCACACTGCTATGGCTCACCTGCTCCTCTTCCATGAATTTCCATGCTGCTCGCTCTGCTACGACCTTGGACGCGATGTACGCGTGGAATCCAAGCTCGGGATCGTCGGGGTTTTTCACCACCTCTTCGCTGACTACGTTCCAGTCGTCTCGGGTGATGACCTCCTTGGTTGGGTCTTTGGCAGTGAAGCACACGGCGGAGATGCTCCCGAACCACAGGAACCGCTTGACGGAGGGTTCTTGTTGTGCGCTGCGTAGGATGTTCAAGGTGCCGTTCACCGCAGGCTTGAACTGGTGCAACCACCATCAGCCCAGCGTGCTTGTGGATTGGACGACAACGCAAACTTACCTGCTCCTCTGGATGTTTGCTGTCCAGCATCACCGGCGACGGTGTATGTATGACCGCGTCGACACCTACCAAACGCCGATCGTCAACCACTCGATCTCTCCGCTGTCAAGCAAAGTCGACGCACCTTTCACCGCGGAATCAAATACACCCTCCTTCGCGATGTCTTCTCCGACGGCGATGATCTCCAACCTCTCTGTGCCGAACTGCTTCGTCAACACGTCGTGCACCGTTCGCGCTGAGCTCAGAACCCTCACTGTGCCTCGGACGCGGTAGCCCCTCTCCAGCAAGCGGAGCGCGATGGCCGAAGCGACGTGTCCGTTGATCCCTGTGAGCAAGACGAGTGAACCAGGAGGAACGGGTTCTGCCATGATGTTATGGAACGCCGCGCTGATGTAGTTTTCAGTAAACCTGGCTCTGGTCAAGTCGGACTCGCTATATGTACTGCACTTCTTGCCTTTCGGAGAAGTTTATAAATAACAAGACAACATACGTCATCTTGGCATGGTCGTTTCATAACCGTTCAAGTTCTGCTAACGATGGCTCTTGGCCGTGGCTTGCCTGTACATACGCGGTCGGCATGGTCATGAGGTGTACTCTTTGGAGCATTGGGCTGCTGGGTGGATGAGTGAAATGTACTTGGACGGTTGAACAGTGTCTGCCAAAGCATACGCTGTGTAAATATAAAGCGGACGAAAATATCATGACGTCGTTTTGTTCAAATGTACTACAGTCCGACGTTGAGCTGAACGAAAATACACATGCGTGCTGACGGCCGCCTTGAAGTAACAAAAATACGCCGACGACTCCCCAAAGTTAGCTATCGTCCAATTTGCTGCATCTCTCGTCTGCGTCGGGCGCGGACAGTGGACACACAAGATCGATCGGCGTGTATCCCGCGCCTTTCTTCTCTCTCAACAACCTCCAACACCAACTTCAATAACTCATCTCACCATTCTTTCTCTGGCCTCGTAGACCTGAAACCCGAACTCGATCGCATTGGAGCGAGGGGCAAGATAGTGCAAGGAATTCTCAAACACCCGCCAACCCGGCGGTGCAGCTAATGGGCGTACCGTACCTTGGCCGTACCTGCACACGGCGTACTGTACGTGTTCTCAATCACGAAGCAGGTGCGATTTCGTCGTTCTTTCCGTTTCTGGTCAATGAAGCTAACATTCGCAGAGGTTTTGCAAACAGACGTCCTTCATGCCTTCCTGAGACCAGAGAGAAGTGGACGATGTGATTGGAAGAAAGGACATGTAGAAGCATGCTGATTTTCTCGGATACTACGACCACTGGTGCGTTCGTGCAAAACCACTCCTCTTGTAGCCGCAATTGACGCGTCTTTCTCCCTCATTGGACTTTTAGTGCTTGGTAGACAGCCAATTGCCCTGATTGCGACTACGAAGGCGCGTACTTCTACCAGTTCAAGCTCGAGTCTGGGACTCGCTTCGCGTACGAGTCTTTGATAACATGTTCAGTATGTCCTTCTCATTGTCGATCTTTTTGTGCTGCATGCAATATCACACGGGTCATTGTCTAGCTCTCAGGCGACCCACGTCATGAAGAGAACTCTGCCATGCCTATGAAGTTATTCGCCAAATAGATGATAGGATTGCACACTGTGCACCCTCTCACACCCTATGTTCCGAACAAGGCCATTCTGTCGCTGTTCTTGTGTCTCACACATCATGATCGACATGGAAAAAACCAAAGCGTTCACCGATTCTTTCCATCTATGACACCAGACAAATACACCAAGACGTAGATCCTCACAGACACCCTCGCGTCACACTACTTATCCCAGCCCTTGGCCTCCTTCGCAATCAAGTCCCTCGTGCATGGCACGACCGCATCTTCCAACGAGCGCCACTTTCCTCCCAGCAACTCCTTCTCCAATGCAGTATCATACTCGATCTGGTCTGCACCTGGGAACCGTACCGCTGGCGCATCGTCTCGCACAGGCGGGTAGGGCCGATCTGGCCAGACTTTCCGCAGGATCTCAGCGACGTCTGCCCAGCACGTCCGTCCTGCCGTGCCGATCAGGCGTTGGTTCAGTGGAAGGGGAGAAGTGAGGGAGATCGCGAAGAGATCGGCGATGTCGTGAAGATGGCACCAGAGTGCTACAGCGGCGTTAGTAGACTTCTATTGGCGAAGGGATGGAGAAAATGGCACGTACCGCTTGGATAGGCACTTATGCCAGTCAAACGCGGCGGGTTGGCGAAAATGGAATGCATCATCCCGAGAGTCTTGTCGAGCCGCGGTGGGCCTGTGACTTGACAAAATACAGGACCTATGATGAAGCTCCCGAGGATGGTCGTCAACGAGAACGACGGCTTGCGGAGACAAGCGTCAGCACCGTACCACTCAAAACGCAAAGCAACGTCGCTCGCGTCACGGCTCACCTTCTCCTCTTTCATGAACTTCCACGCTGCCCTCTCAGCTGCTGTCTTCGACCCTAAGTACGTGTGGAACCCGATCTCGGGGTTGTCGAGGCTCTTCACTGCCTCCTCGCTGACGACGTTCCAGTCGTCTCGAGTGATGACCTCCTTTGTGGGGTCTTTGGCTGTGAAGACTACGGCCGCGATGCTTCCTAGCCAAAGGAATCGCTTGATGGACGGTTCACGTCGTGCGCTGCGTAGGATGTTCATAGTCCCGTTCACGGCGGGGATGAACTGGTACCGGTATCATTAGCCCCGTGTACTTATGTATCGGAGGACGCCCACTCTACCTCCTCCTCTGGACGTTTGCAGTCCATCATTATCGGCGAGGGCGTATGTATAACCGCATCGACACCTACCAGCCGCAGATCATCAGTCACCATTCGATTTCCTCGCTCGACGATGTCAAAACGCACCTTTCACCGCTGAGTCAAAGACACCTTCCTTCGCAATGTCCTCTCCAACGGCGATGATTTCCAGCTTCTCCGTACCGAACATCTTCGTCAATGCATCGTAGACAATCTTCGCGGAGCTGATGAATCGCACCGTGCCTCGGACACGATACCCCCCTTCCAGCAAGCGGAGCGCGATCGCCGAAGCGACGTGTCCGTTGATCCCTGTGAGCAAGATGAGTGAACCAGGAGGGACGGGGTCTGCCATGGTGCTATGAAACGCTGCGCTGATGTAGTTTTCAGTAAATCTGGGTGTGTTCGGTTCCTGTTCATATCCATGGGCTCGTATATGTACTGCACCCACCCATAGCCCTTCGGAGAGTTTATAAATAACAAGACAACATGCGTCATCTTGGCATGGACGTTTCATAGGCGTTCACGCTCAAATTCAGCTAGGTTCAGCTACGCGCTTTCCCCTCTATTCATAGGCTCGTTATATGTATCCGTTGCCTTTTGGAGGACTGTCGGCAGACTCTAGATCCTATGAAACGTCCATGCTCACTGGACCCAAGTTCTCTAAGTGAATAACAATCTCGAGCTCCGGATGTCCGAAGCCGGAGCGGGCATGGATTTGTAGGTTCAAGCAGTGTCATCGAACAGACGACAAGCATGCAAAAATATAGGCATTGCTGAAACATGGTACTGTCTCTTGAATATCGGATGGGTCACATTTACACCTTCTCATCTGCGTCGAACGCGGACGTACTCAGACGTGGCTTCATAATTTATCCCAGCCCTTCTTCTCCCTCTCAATCAGATCCTTCGCGCACTGTAAAACCGTCTCCTCCAAACTGCGCCACTTCCCGCCCAACAGTTCCTGCTCCAGCTTTGTATCAAACTCGATCACCTCTGAGCCAGGATATTTCATGTGAGGAGCACTATCCGAGGAGGGCGGATAGGGCCGATCAGGGTAGACCTTGCGCAAGATGGAGATGACTTCCGTCCAAGATGTTCGGCCGGAGCAAGCAATGAGACGTTGGCCTGGGGTCCTATCGGAAGTGAGAGAGGCGACGAAGAGATCTGCGATATCAAGGACGTTGTTCCATACAGCTGTATATACAAGATTGAATAAATACGACGAGACTGAAGAAGCAGAGAGCGTACCGCTTGGAATGGGGCTTACGCCTTCAACGCGTGGGGGATCTGCAAGACAATCGTAGAGCCTGCCAATACTGACGTCCTGACGAGGAGGGCTTGTGATGGCGTTAATTATTGGGCCAAGTTCGTATGCGCCGAGGGCTGTAGTGAGGCTAAATTGAGGCTGCAATGTTGCTTAGCTTAAAACGCAATTCTTCGAAGGGACTCTCATGCTAGTACACACCTTTTCGTCCGCTATAAATTTGAAAGCCACTCTCTCAGCCTCGCATTTGGAATGAACATAGGTAAAAAAGCCGATCGCTGGGTCATCCAAATTTTTCACCCCTTCGGCTGCCATGACGTTCCAATCATCGCGAGTATAGACTTCTTTGTATGGGTCCTTTGTGCCCATGACGACCGATCCTAGAGACCCAAGAAAGAGGAATCTCTTCACAGTAGGCACTGCTTTGGCGCTGCGCAGGATGCTCAGAGTCCCTCCGATTGCAGGTACGGTCTGACCGAACATTGAGCCCCTCACGCGACCAAAATGTATGAGAGTGAACGCACCTGCTGTTCGGGATGTGTGGAGTCCATGGTCACGGGAGATGCTGTATGAACAATCGCATCGACGCCTACGAGTATGGGCTCGAAAATCAGTTTATCTGAGCTCAAAATTTCACACACAAATGCACGCACCTCGCACAGCAGCATCAAAGACTCCTGGTTTACTGATGTCACTTCCAACTTCCACGACCTCAAACTTGTCTCCAAACCGAGCGAGGGACTTCTGAACGAAGGAAGCGGACTTGAGCACCCGGACGGTTCCCCGCACCCTGTAGCCATGTTCCAGCAAGCGAAGTGCGGTTATGCTAGCGACGTGGCCGTTCACGCCCGTTACGACAACGAGGGAACCTGGATGGACTGTGGCGGCCATCGAGGGAGATAACTCAACCGAGTCGGAAGGGAGGTGTGTGGCGAAAATGTTTCGTTCAACTTCAACGCACCATTCCCTTTATGCACTCTGGAGCTACGGTTAGGAGGTTAGCGGGTAGAGTTTCTGCTGAATGAGACTGAGAACACACGAAGTCATCGTCCGCGTCGAAAGGTCGTGGTCATTCCTTGGGAACATTTCGGCCTTCTCTTGTTGATACTTCATGGTGTCGTGTGTCCAGGTTTATCTTTCGAAAGTCGGCCTGACTGGTCGTTGCATTATCAGATGGAAGTGAATACGTCGTTGAGCAATATACATCTAAGGAGATTGAATGAATGAACGACAGCACGAGAGCAGAGTAGATGCCAAGGCGCGGAATGTCCGAAAGAGTCCGAGGAAATGTAGAAGCGCCCGTTACGGCGCGCCTCAGGCGGATGTGGAAAATTCAAAACATATTGACCCGCGACTTGTCTCTCGGTCACTACAAGGTCTGCCCTGGGAGACTGCTCAAAACATGGAGCTTCTTTTCCTGTTCACCACCTTCATTCACATCTCAGATATTTCCACCTTCTTTTCCATCGCAAAGCAAGTTTCCCTAGAACTTCGCAGAACTGAGGCGGATATGGCTTTGTACTGCTGTATGGCTGAAAAATGCTGTTGAGAGGCTCCGAGTCGGCAGCGGGTCGGGGAGGTATGCGCAGGGATTGGGAAGCAGTTTCAGAAGGCGGAGTTGAGGTGGTGCTCGTGTGCGACGATTGCGACGGTGTGGAAATGAAGATGGTGACAGGTGTAAGTACATACGGTTGTGTATGGCGAATTGAGTAGAGAAGAACATCAGGAGTTTGAGTGGGATAAGACTCATAAGAGGTTGTGCACTCTACTGCTATGTATGCCATGGTACAGTGCGACATCGGCTATTATTACAACATAATCACTTTGCATATGGATAGTACAGTGTAGACCATGACAAAAGAATTCGCAGCATGAGGATTAGATAGGACGTAGCTCCGAGCTTCTGCGACGCACTTGCACTTGTCCAGAAGCAGACGGCGAACGTTCGAAACGAGCAGCTTCATATCTTCGCTTCTTTTCCTCAAATGCCCTCTTGCACTTGACCTCGTACGGACGCCGAACGCTCCTCCCTTCGAACGGCAACGAACAGCGGCATGAGCCCCGCTACGGCATCCCAGTTGTCATCCCATACTCTCACATAATTGACCTTCTCCCACACCGCCTCGTACTCTGCCAACTCTGGTAGTCCCGGGAAGATCCCAGACAAAGACGCAGCAACAGCCTCGACGTCGTTCACGTCAGAGTGGCCCAGGTACAGCGTCTGGAACGTCGTGTTCCACCTACCACCAGCAGGCAACTCAGCGCGCAGACCTGGAGGAATGGTGGTCTCGATGTTGGCACCGAAGCTCTTCAAGTTCGGACATCGCTCTGAGAGCACGTCAAGACCAGCGAGGGTGATACGACTGCCATCGGGGTACAACGCGCACGGATCTAGATAAATGTGCTCGATGTCTGGCCATGCAGAAGCCATCTCCTCAAGAAACGCGTCGTCGAGGTCCCATGGCCAGAGCGTGCTGACGTGGAAAGAGCGAAGAGCGGGGTACCGACCCAAGAGAGGGCGAATGACGTCTGGGAGGATCCGATCCCTACTGCTCTCACTAACATGGTCGCGTTGGTAGTGGTAGTCGAGTAAAGTCCACTTGACGTGTGTGAGGGAGGTGCTAGGGCAACATCGCAATACCAGGCGAGTGAACGCAAGTGCGTCGTCGCGGGAGCCGCCGACAGGGTGGTATTCGGGGCATAGGACGAGGGTGAGCTCTTGAAGCACCGGAAATACAGCGCATTGGAGCATGTTGACAACGTCGGTGACCTTCCAGCCAATGATCTGGAGGGAGGTGAGCCTTCCGAACGTTACAGGCTGGACGAAAGCCGGGGAAACGATGTTGGGAGAGAGGGTGAGGTGTTTCAATGGAGTCTCAGCGATGGTTTGCCAGACCTCTTCCGTGATGCACACTTCGAGATTGAGGTCCTCCAGATGAGATGCCTCGCGAAGGAAAGTGCTTAAAGTCTGATTGGCCAGGTTATACTGCACCCACATATCCGGGTCTTCAAGTTGAGCTTCCCAGCCCCTTATATTCCAGCATTTCAGACGGAGATGCTTGAGATATGGTGCCTTCCCTGTGGTCGACAGCATGACAAGTAACTCGCTTGGTACCCAGTAGACGTCGGCAACCGAATGAATCACGAGATTCTCAATAGACTCTGCGGTGGTCCTGAGGACAAACTCGAGCTCCGAGCAGCTGTTCATGGGGACACGGACAGTATGAAGCGCAGGGAGCAGAATACCGAGAGTGTCAATTGCGGCAAGGGTAGCGAAGTCGAGATCGATTACCAAGTGCTTGAAAAGTCTCAGCTCCTTGATCCTTGACGAGTACTTAAGGAGTGTGGTGGCGTCTTCCTCGGTCAAGCTCCTGTCGAGTTTCTGAACAAAGAGCGCACAATGAGTATGGCAGCTAAGTGGTTCCAGCAAATAACGTACATATCGTCTTGGTCTAATCAAGGCCGGTATGGCATGGCCTTCTTGAGGTCCCGCGTCGGCCATAGCGTTGACGGAACGCATGAGAGGAATGAGGGTGCACTGAGTATGCCACATGCAATCGAGGCAGGCCTCACGAAAAATCTTGGACGTTAGGGAGAGAGATTGTAGGTTTGTGAGGGATTCCTCGTTCATGCCGGTCAATGGAGAGCCCTCGCGGTGCATCGGCATATGAACCTCGTCGTCCACAATAACAGGGGTAGCAACGAAGTCGACTATCGCACTGACAAGCTCTGGAATGAGGAAGATCTTGTGCATAGCCATATCGCTGTCGCTACCAGAGCCAGTCAGCACGGGACCCAGGAAAACATAGTTGAACAGTCTTACCTTGTTGTCGTCATATCTCTTGTTGAGCGATGCACTCGACGGTCACGTACAAAGGCAAAGAAAGATGTGCCGCCGTGCGGCGCTAGAAGTGCAGCGGCGGGTTATCTCACGGTCTCTCTCAATTCATGTTCTTCTTGCTCCGAAATCTGGACGACATTATGACTACCATCCGTTCATCCATTTCCACCGCTACTTCATACTTTGGTTCAACATATGCATATTCCGGAACGAAATGATGACTGCTGACACGATGGACGTCGACGATCATTGGTTTGTCGGACCCAGCCGCGCATGCTCTTATGGCTGACTTCATATGTGCCAGCCCCTCACATATTCTCTTCCTGCTCGTCTCAGAGCCGGCCGTCGCAGAAACAACTCGCCTCATTCCTACGATACCTTTGAACCTTTTCCAGCACTGAAGCGGACTCGACGCAATCCATCGCACCCCACCGCAGTACTAGTGCGCTTCTCAAACGAGAGACTCCGGTACGTCCTCGGACTCGACTCCTCTCTCACCACTTGTGTCTTCAGCCTGTGAGATTGATCTTCCTTGTGCAGAAAAGTGTTTTCTTGAGTTGACGAGATAGAATTGGTTGCTGAGACGAGATGACGAGTGGTGAAGCAAAGAGTTTATCACGGTGCGTGTATTCCATCTGCCCGGTGCTCACCCACTAAGTCGTCGTCGGGAGTGTAGATCGGCTTTTGCTCAAGTCAGCAGCTCGCCTGAAGTTCTTCACCGCATCTTCAGCTACATCGGGACTGCGAACACCGGCACGGCTATCGCGAATGGACACTCGAATAAGAATCTCGTAGCGTTGGCCTTGACTTGCAAACTGTTTGAGGATCCTGCGCTCGACATTCTGTGGCACACGCAGGATAGCTTGCTCCCGCTTGTGCGTATCGCATCGGACGCACTGGAGGAGGATCGGCAGCAAGTCACTCTGGCGACAGGTGTACAGGACATTGTCATTCTGGTGAGTCCGTCCTCAGTTCACTGGTGACGCGAGTTGAAGCTTTGCATATCCCGCAGAAAAGTGCCAGGGCTTTCAACGACGAAGAGTGGTCGCGAATGATAAAGTACGGCAGCAGAATACGCACTTTCTGCCGTCCAACCCTCCATACAAACACCGCGCAGGGTAACAAGTCCCATACATCGCTGAGGCCGTCACCGCTGATGTTCGTCGACTCGAGCATTATGTACGAACTCCTGAAACAGAAACCACGCCCACTCTTTGCGAATCTTCGCACCTTTTTTTGGCCGCTGGATCGTATGTGCCTCAGCTCCAAGTTCACCATAATACCTGGACCTAAAATCCGGAGGGACCGCATCACACCCGTCAGACTCCCTCTCAGCCCGCACCTTTGGAACACTCTAGAAGGGCATACTCTGGATGCAGACAAATATCTGCTCTGCTCCGTCACTTTCCCAGTCATCTCGCTCACCTTGTCCCCGGGAGTTCTCCAAGCTCGCACTTTTCCTCATTTGACGTCTTTCCACTGCGATCTCCCACTGGATGCCCAGCTCTGGGTGATGATGGCAGGCTTCGCTCACCTGGAGGCTGTGAAGATTGCCGTACCTAGCCTCAAGAATCAGGCTGCCACCGCCTCTTCCACTTCAATTCTTATGTCCTCTCTGGCGGCTCAAGGCAGCCAACCGTTCCGCACTCTCCACACAGCAAATTTCTTGGTGTCTTCCGCCGCGGCCATGTCCACCTTCCTCAAAGTCGCGAAACTTCCCGCTTTGAAGGTGCTGGTTGTCTGCTTCACGGAAGGCGAAACACCCTCGGAAGTCGATGTGTCCACACTCTGCAACACGATAGCGGACCAAATGAACCACACGACGTTGACGAGGATCCAGCTCTTATCTCTCGCGGCAAGCAAGGTGTCAGAATGGGACGAAGAGAAGGCTGTCAAATCCGATGTTCTGAAGCCCTTGGCTGCGTTCTCCACTATGTTGCAGTTCGATGTTAGCCTTCCTTGGTTCATCAAATTCGACGACGCCTTACTTCGCACGCTCGCCGCCGCCTGGCCCAAACTCCAGCACATCAATTTCGGCCTGAGCGTCCCCTGGTCGTCCCCTGTTCAGGTCACCCTCCGTGGATTGGAGATCCTCGCCGTGAACTGTCCATCTCTCCAGCACATCGCGACACGCATCCACTGGGACGACGAGCACAACGACGGCATCGACGACGCCACGTTACCTGCCGCCGGACGTTCGGCTCCCCTCGTTTCCAAGCTCTCCTTTGGAAACTCTATCATCACTAGCTGGGAGTGCGTTGCGCTGTTCTTGTCGAGTTTGTTTCCGAACGTGGAGGTTATAGAAGCGTGGAAGAAGAAGGAAGGCACGGTCAAGGATGGGTCTGACTCGGACTCGGACGCTGGTCTTGATGACGAGGAACAAGATAGCAAGTATATGTGGGCGGATATCGTGAAGACTGTGCCGTTACTTGCTGCTGTCCGAGCGCAGGAGCAGCGGATTTTGATGAGTGGCCCTGGAAACGTTGAGGGGGCGGTGTCTCTGGCTAAACCGGACACTACCAACCCCCATTGACTTATGAACGTTTTGCTGGTGAGCAGTCTCATCTGGTTGCATTGAGAATCCCTAGATTCTGACCATTAATATTTTCATCTTCGTACGCTCAGCAGAAAGGTTCTCATCAAGGTGTCTGTTATCTTCAAATTTTTGCTTGGCTGCTTTCTCGGAATCGGTCTTGGCAAACGCGACCCTTTTGCATTGGTAGAAGCTCGATATTTACTCCATTGTCCAAATGAGAAAAATTGTACGAGAATCTTCGGAAGAAGAATGACGACGAGAAAAGGATGTTAGTCCACGCGTGAGCGACCGAGTGCTGCCTTCCGCCTACCGTCAGTGGGCGTCAATCCTCGCCACACCTTGTTCTGCGACCACCACATTCAACGGCCATTCTCCAACGACAACGTGTTACTAAAAACAGAACCTCCTGCCCATCTTGCCACCAAGTGATGGAGAGTATTTGGCCTACCTAGATCTTCGTGAGATTTTGCGTTACTTTCACCTACGACCTGATACTGAAAACGACCTTCCAGACTTACAGGGTTCACCGCGCTGCGTGCGAGACACGTCTATCGAATGCCAATACGACGCTTCAAACTACTTAGCTAGCCATCCTCTGATCATCGCTTCGAGGGCTGGTCCACAATATAATTCCAGCAAATTTTGGCCGATTCGTACTCTCCTCTTAACCAGGGAAGCCGGCCGGATAGCGCCGGCGATTCGGCGAGGCTGCCCGCCGCCGACCTCTCAGCCAGGGGTCCTTGGTCGGAGAGTCCTTTCCTTTTCGCTACTCCCATCTTCACTGGCTGTGCCATCGTCACCTCCGTTCATCTACTTCTTTCTGATTTTCACCCACCAATCTCTCCATCGGAGCTCGCCGTCATCATCATCAACTTGGATTGCTCGAGAGACTAATAAGGGCAGATATGGTGGAAACGGCGGATGGTCATCCTCACAAGTGAGTCCCCCTTCGATAATTTTAGAGTATCTCCTGATCTCCTGTGGACGAATCCAGGGTTCTCAGCCGTTCGTCGGCTTGTGCGCGTGCTCTGCATACCTCAGAGATTTTGGAACACATCTTCTGGAGCGTCGAGGCTCATGAAAATGCATCTGGAAAAAACTTATCTTGTAGCCTATCTAACTTCAG
>RWJN01000337.1:0-38056 GCA_004332605.1 Steccherinum ochraceum
ACGCTGCAGAGTTAGCAGGTCAATCTACAGGTTGATTGAAGTTTGCTGCTATGCCAGCAACAAAACTGCCCAAATGCGCTTTCTGCAAACATTAAATCATGACTCCGTGAGTTTTGAATTGTGTCACATGACTTGGATATCATTCTGTAGCCAAGAAGCAACGCTTTCAGCTCCACTTTTGTTTGTCTACACAGCTGTTTCATTCCATGACATATTCATCAGACAACTCAGCCCAACTAAACATCTGGGCGGTTTTGTTGGTCACTGTAGAAATCTGATCTTCAGCCAGACAGCATTCTGAGAATGTTTACCTCAGAGCTCCAGAGTTTGACATATCTACTCCACAAGATACAGTAATTACTCGGAGGTCTCCACTTGTAATGCCCTTGATATGAGTGGCATATCCAATCTCTAACTTGGGCATAGGCACATACATTCAGTGACCAACAAAACTACACAAATGTTTGGTGGGGCTGACTTGTTCAATGAATATGTAGTTATATAAAATCCTGATGTACACCTAGAGACTGTAGCTTTGACCTCTCGTCTCCAGGTCTGTGTTCAAGTCTTGTACTGTATGTCTTGTATATAGCTAATTATACCTCGTCTCCAGCCTTAAGTTGAGCCTTTTAGGTTCCTTGTGCCTGCAGAACAGTGTCTCGATGTCCCTGCCTGAGTCCTTGATTGAGTATTTGCCTCTTTGCTCAACTTAGTCGTGACTTTAAATACCTTCCATTTTGTGACGTTATCAACCTTCTGTGTGTCCACCGCAATGCCTTTCTCATTAATGATGTGTCCTAGGATCTTTAGCTTTTTTTAGCAGTGAACTGCATTGTATCCAGGCTGAGATATAACTTCTTGTACCTTAGGACATCAAGAACTGTCTGTGCATGTTTTACATGATCCTCTATGGTGACAGAGTAGATGATAATACCCTCCAGATTTACCAGGCCATTGTAAAGAGCAAAAACATGATTCATTACAATCTCCTTGCTGAAGCACTAAGCTACAGTATCCAGAGTCTCAACCGGCATCGTGAACAATATCCTATTCACGTGTTCTGGGGTGACACAAATATATTTGCACAGTATGATTAACTACAGCCTGACAAAGCATCTCATATGGTCAGCTGTATCATACCACAACAACACATTCCATAGATTGGCTAGGCTATCCTGGGAGAAATACATACAGTGACCAATAAAACTGCACAAATGTTTGGTTGTGCTAACTTTGATGAATGAATGAAGAAGTAAAAATAGCAAAGAGCACAACAAAGCTGATTCTGAAAGCCCTGCTTCTTGACTACAAGATGATATCTATGTCATGGAATGTGATTCAAAACTGCTGGAGCTATGCCACAATGTTTGCAGAAAGCACATTTGGGTGGTGTTGTTGTATGTATTAGTCAAGCTGTAGGTCACCCTAAGGCCACAGCGGCATGTAGTAGAAATATGTGCAGCTACGGGACACTCTGAAAGTAAGATGTCACATTGCACCACAGTTGTCCTGCTATTCTTCAATTTTTACACCCAAATGTTTGAGCTCCTCTCTCAACTTTGCATGTTTGATGACATCGTGCAACTCAATGGTCTGGTCTTCAATCATATGATGTACTGTGTCCCACACATCATTTTATGCCCCATCTATTGAGTGCCATTTTAGAACCTAAAGTCTACTAAGCAATTTCTTATTCACATATCTCTCAGACAACAAACAAAGGTGTATGAGTTTGGGCATTTATGTAACTCAGAAGAAGAATAGCTACCATAAGCTCTTTTATTGCAGCTGGTGAGAAGAAAAGTAACAAATGTCAAAAGAAGTGACGCTGGAATACTGTATGAGGCCAATATTAGTGATGCCAATTAGTCATATAGCTCTGTGGGACAGGCCGATCAAAGAGCGAAACACGGGACTGCTTTTGATAACCATGCATAGAGTTGTGAACGATATCACCTATTATCCTGTACACAAATTGCCAGTGCCCTGTGACAAGATTTAAACACTGGATGCATATACATGAAAGGAAGTTGACGTGATTTGAAATGTTTCACTCTTCTCGATTGGCGTGTCGCGTGCTCAGAGTCTTAGACCGCATATGGTCTTGAGCATCTCCATTGCCATGCACTCAGTACAACATATACAGTCTCAAGCTCCAAGGTCGTGGAGACTAATTTAACAGTCGAAAGGAGCTTTGATAACCAGGTCTATTGTAATGTCTACAAAGCATTGCTGCCATCTCACCTTCACGACCCTGTCTCTGCCGATCCCCCAACGAGCTTCGACCTCAAACTCTGGTACTTTCGTCTGTGAGCAGCAGACACACTCGGCTGAATCTTGTCCAGAGCATGCAGGAAGTCCGCCGCGAGAACGTATACAGTTTCTTGGTCCGCGGCTGGTGATTTTTCACCCTGTTCCATGAGCTCCAGTCTCCCCAACATGCGTTTCAAAGCCATGACCCCTGCTTCGCGAACGAGAGCTGCTAGATCTGCCCCGCTATACCCCTCGCAACGTTCACGGGCGATTGTTTCCAGTGACTGTCTGATACCGCTATCGTTCTCTCCATCCGTGCTGCCTAGAGGAACGTTGCGAGTCATGGTTCTCATGATTTCGGCGCGTTCGTCTGCCGAAGGTAAGTCGACGTATAAGAGCTTGTCCAATCGACCGGGACGGCACATTGCGGGGTCTATCATATCTGGTCGATTTGTCGCCGCAATCACGTAGACACTCTTTCTTGCATCCAATCCATCCAACTCGGTAAGCATCGTGTTCACGACGCGTGCAGATGATTCAGACTAATGACATCGTAAGTCAAAAGGTCAAAAGGTACCACTGTCCAATCGTGGAGAAACTCACCATGTTCTCGTCTCGTCTCGGGACAAGCGCGTCCAATTCGTCGAAGAATACGACACAGGGAGATGAAGCCCGCGCTCTTGAGAAGACTTGACGGACGGCGCGTTCGCTCTCGCCAACGTACTGTAGATCACAAGCCGCAGCGCCGATGAGTCGTAGAAAACCTCCAAGCGGATAGTAAGTAACACACTTTGTTCAAGAGCTCCGGACCCTTTACACTAATGAAGTTTGCTCTGCTCTCATTCGCAACTGCCTTGGCTAGTAAGGTCTTACCGCACCCTGGAGGACCCCAAAGCAAAACGCCGCACGCAGCTTGGATACCGACGGCTTTGAATAGCTCAGGGCGTTTGATCGGTTGTACGATGGCCATATGCAGTTCCTCTCGCGTCGCGTGGAGTGCACCGACGTCCGCCCACGTAACATCCGGAACAGTGGCGAAACCTTCTCGCTTAGAGGAAGGTTGGACTTGAGTCAATGCGAGATTGAAGTCCGGGTATGTGATGCAAAGAGGGGCTAGCTGGGCTTCAGTGAGAGGGTCCGGATGTGCCCGAAGGAAGTGGATGATGGAGGATACAGGAGAGGAATCGGCCATGGCGAGCGTGCTGAACATGCCCCGGTTGTTAGGAGGTACAGGGACGAGCGTTGACGGCAGAATGTCCGGCGGTACGGCGGGATCGACAGCCATCTGAGTGTCAGACTCCGTATTCAGTTCAGCCAGTAAGTCTGGGAGTATGAGTGTTCCCTCAGAAATTCCCTTGAAGATACGTTTGACCGCGATGATACCGGCTGCACCTGTGAGAGCAGAGAGATCTGCACCGACATACCCCGGCGTTGCTTTGGCTAAAGTGATAAAGTCAAAGTCGCCCTCGAGCCTCAGTTTCGAGCATAAGACCCTCAGTATCCTGTACAACGACTTAGCAGAGGTGCGCTATGCTGAGAAGACAGACGTACTGCGCTCGAGCTTCATCGTCTGGCACTCCCATGCTGATCTCATGGTCGAAACGACCCGCACGTCGAAGGGCAGCATCTAACGAGTCTGGTCGATTCGTAGCACCAATGACAATCACGGGTTTGTTGTCGGTCTTCTCCCAGGACATGTCTACGAGCCTTTAGTCGGCCCACTCGGGTTGCCAAGAGACAGCTACTCACCGTCCATGCAGGTCAAGAACTGCGCAACAATCCTCCTCTCCATCTCGCGCTGAGCACTCTCGCGTTTAGGTGTAATGGCATCGATTTCGTCTATAAAGAGAAGACATGGAGCAACGCGCTTGAGAGCCAGAATCAGCATATAGACGAGTACAGTTGTCCTATAACACACCTTTGCTTCCTCAAATGTATCCCTCAGCGTTTTTTCTGATTCTCCTGACATTCCAGAGACCACAGAGGGCGCCGAAATATTGATGAACGGGACACCAAGCTCCTACCGCACCAATATGTAAGCAAGCGCAATACGATGCAAGAAATAAATGGACGTACCCCTGCAATCGCGTTCGCCAACAACGTCTTTCCACACCCCGGAGGTCCATGCAATAGCACACCTCTCGGAGGTTGCACTCCCGTATGGATGTAGATCTCTGGATGGCACAGCGGCATCGCGACCAGCTCCAACATCTTCTCAATGCACGGCTGTACACCTCCCAGATCCGACAAACGCGTCGTCGGAGGCGCATAGTCCTTCGCAATAGTCCCTCCACCAGCTGTACGAGAACGTTTGCTGCTACTGCTCCCTTCTTCTACGCCTGTTCGTGATGAACGGATCTTCCGCTTCACGGTGGACGAAGGTTTTGAGTCCGAAGTTTCCGCTTCTGCGGGGACGTTTTGTGGAACGGTATCGGCATTTTCAGCGGGAGTCGAGGGCAAGGACGGTGCATCGTCTATGGTAGGCTGGGTATCCGCAACAGGAGCAGGTGTATTCAAGTTTACTTTCGATCGGCGGTGGGTAGACCAGAGGCCTTGCACGGACCGGTTGAGGGAGTTCGGACCCTGCCCTACTCCTCGTCAGACAAGAAACCCCACATACAGAGAGTATAGATACGCACAGCAATTTCAGTCATGTCTCAACATGAATAGTCCACCGTAGTACGGTAAGCAGTAGTCACTGTAGGCAGTAGCGAAAATCTTGGCCGAGCCTGAGTTCGCGCTTTGCAGTGAGCAAATTGTTTTCACGTGATCTCTATATAGACGCTCAATAGATGGCGTAACGGACGTTGTAACTTGTCGGCTCATACATCCTGTTGTCCACCTTATACCATGCCCGCTGACTGTCGTGCGTAAAAAGACAAACATCGCACAAATTCCTTACACAGGCATGGTCATATCCATATGCATTAATGCACTATGATGGTATAATATATGTCTAAGTATCTACTGCTTGTTCTTGAAGATTTTTGCGATAGCCTCAGTGGAATATGACTTGGGACGCTCCAAAGCTACGGAGGTGGGAAGTCAGCGAATCACGAACGCCGCAATGAGAAGGAAAGTACACTCACGAGCACCCAATGCACGATCCCAGATCAGTTGAGCAGCAACACCGAAGGCGCGAGAGACACCGAACAGGACGGTGTAGAACTGCATTTCGGACAAGCCGTAGTAGTTTAGGAGGACACCGGAGTGGGCATCAACGTTAGGCCAGGGGTTCTTGGCCTTGCCAGCCTGAAGAAATAGATACAGTCAGCGTCCAGCTCACGTATTACAGCGAGGCAAACTACCCACCTGCAACAAAACGTCGGGGACAATAGAGTAGACTTGGCCGACGAGCTTGAAGAGCGGGTCGTCGCCAAGGTGCTTCAAGGCGAACTCGCGCTGAGCAGTGTAACGAGGATCGGTCTTCCTGAGAACAGCGTGGCCGTAACCAGGGACGACTTGGCCACCCTTGAGGGTAGACCAGACGTACTCGCGGACAGCCTCGTCGCTGGCGTTCTCGCCGATCGCCTTCTGCATCTTGAGGAGCCAGGTGAGAACCTCTTGGTTGGCGAGACCGTGAAGGGGACCAGCCAAACCGTTGAGGGCGGCACCAAACGCAAGGAAGGGGTCAGACAAGGCAGAGCCGACGAGCTTTCCGGTGTGGGCGGAAACGTTTCCACCCTCGTGATCACTGGGGAGGTATTCAGTACTGCGCGTCTCTATGCTTACAAATGACGTCACGAAAAACACACCTGTGGATGGTGATGTAGAGACGCATGAGCTCAACAATAGCGGGGTTTTCAGCAAAGCCGAGCAAGTTGGTCAAGTTCCAAGAGTAGTCCTTGGTGGGGTCGATGGCGGGAAGCTTGCCACGACCATAGACATTGCGGTAGATGCGGCCAGCAATGTTGGGAAGCTTGGCAATCCTGACATGCATAGATGGATACGAGGTCAAGTAGATTGAGTAAGGCTGGCTTACAAGTCCATGCAGTCCTCGAAGACAGGCCCCCAGTACTCCTTCTTGTTGATACCCTGCTGGTAAGCCTTGGCGAAGTTCGAGTCGTGGTTCAACTAGACATGGACACGAGTCAGCGACAACATCCCGAGAACGCCAACGATCCAATACTCACAGCAGTGACAGCCAAACTGAACTGACTCATGGGGTGGAGAGTGGGAGGGCATCGGTCGAGCAGCTCTTCCACGAACTCGGGGATAGCAGCACGAGCAGCCCAGTCTTTGGAGAGCGCATCAACCTGTTCCTGAGTGGGGATCTCACCGGTGACGAGGAGCCAAAAGAGACCTTCAGGAAGAGGTTCTGAGCCACCAGGAGCCTTGGGGAGGGCATCTTGGATCTCGGGGATGGTCTTTCCTCTGAAGCGGATACCCTCCTCTGTAGATCCGACAAATGAGCGAACTGAATGAGAGAATCCGAGAAGATGATGGACATACCCGCGTCGAGTACAGAGCCGTCCCAAATAAGAGCGGGCAGTCCTCGCATGCCGCTGTGCAGACGTGAATATGAGCGGGCAGAAGCGGTGATAGAAGGTCGGCGTACCCATAGAGCTGGTCGACGAGGACTGGGCCAAAGGCCTTTGAACCGTGCTCAGCACGGACTGCCTTGACCTATGCAGGTGATAGACGCATGAGTTGCAGCGCATACCCCAACAAAAACGCGTGGGCGCACCTTTTCGAGTTCTACAGGAATGAGCTCGGCGACGCGCTCCTTGAGTGTCGTTTGCTTCGCCGAGGACGAAGCAAAGCGAGCAGAACGAGAGAACGTCGAAGCGCGAGACTGTACAGAAACAAAGAAAGAAGAATGAGTACCGAGTGTCTAATGTGCTGGCAAGACGCAAAGCATACCTGACGGAGGACAGAACGGAAAGCGAGGGCAGACATGGTATACTGAGCAGTCTAGACGGGTACTAGAACAGGCTGGATGTATACAGATAACCGCGTATCTGGGGTGGAGGTGCTCGAGGGCGGAGGAGAGGAGGCTGGAGATGGAGGGAGGAGGAGGAGAGAGGTGGCAAGGCGTGCGCTGGTGACGTCCTGCCAGCCAATCCCCATTTTTTTAAGTAGCGGGCCACACGTGATTCGGGTCAGAACGGCGGGCGCATCCTCGCGTCGGTCCTCGTCCCATCCACAACCTCCCGCTCACCCTCCTGCTCGCTGTGGCCGACGACTCAGCCCCTCTTACGCCCACCCTCACACGCGCCCGACGTCCCGATCATCGCGTCCGCCAACCGCGCCGGCCCCCTCCACACCACCATGTCCGACGTCCGAGCCCTTCTCAAGGCAAAACGGCAGGAAGCTCGCGTCAACCATCCTCTTGCTTCCTACTCTTCTACCGGCCAGCTCCGATGTATTGCTTGTGGTACCGTTGTCAAACAGGCTGCGGCCTGGAACGGTCACGTCGGCAGCAAAGCCCATCGCACCAACGCTGCAAAACTCAGGGAAGCGGAACAGGCGCGTCAACTCCAAGCAGAGGAGGAGATCGCGCAGGCGAAGCGTAAATCAGAGGCTTTAGAGGACGATGAAGAGGAAGATGTGGACATGACACCGGACACGAAGAAGCGGCGAGTCGACCTCGACGAGGGGGACGCGTCGACTCACGAGACTGCAGCTTCTGGTTTTCCGGCCGACTTCTTCTCCGACCCTACCAAAGCTCCTCCGCCTCCTTCTGACGACGAAGATGAGGGAGCAGAGCGTCCAGCGGACGCAGTCACTCAGCCACCTGCTGTAGACGATGAATGGCTCCGCTTCCAACAAGCCGTCCTCGCTCCTCCACCAGTGGACGAGGATCGAATGGACACGTTCGAGCGCGCCACCGTTGCTGCAGAACCTGTCCTCGCAGATGAGGTACCAGAAGGCTTTCCAACTAGGGCTGCACAAGGAGAAGCTGTCGCGGAGCCTGAGGCAGAGTTCACAGAGGAGGAACTACGGCAACAGAAGGAGCAGGACGAGAGGGAGTTGATCATGGACAGGCTTATGGAGGAGGAGAGGGCACAGGAGGAGGCAGACGCGAAAGTCTCGATGCTAAAGAGCAAGCTCGATGCTCTCAAACGAAAACGAGAGGCTGCGAAAGCAGCGCGGACAAATAAAAAGGCCTAATTAATTCATTCGATCTCTGCTATATATACAGTGTGCGACATCCTTGTACCAGTAGCATAATGATACCCTAGGAGCAACCCATTTGCGACATTCACTCATCCTCATCCTCCTGCTTCCCCCATATCCATGACGTCCAGTCAACGCCCTGCTTATGGAACATCATCAACCCAAGGATGACGGGCATGTACCACAAGCTATGGTGGAACGTCGTCCGCGCGTGCTTTTCTGAACCGTGCCTCCAAAACTTCCACGCCGCATGCGCCCATATCGCATTCGGGACCAAGCTGGTCAAGGCGAAGGCCCACGTCGTCAGTCCTGATAACGGAACAAGCACGGAGCACATCGGAATGAGAAGAAGTGTGTGTCGGAGGGAGACGAGCGCGTTCTTCGCCGGGTTGACGACGGAGAGCATTTTGTACCCTGCTTGAGCGTACGACGCACGGACGAGATACGACAGGGCATTGAAGTGGGGGAATTGCCATGAGTAGAGGACCATGAAGAAGGCGAACGGCGCGAGAGGGTTGTCGACGAGGGCTAAATCGACTGGGACGGAAGATAGGAAGGAAGGGAGGAAGATGTGTATCGGGTACTCGGCTGACGGAAGGATGTGACCACCACATGCTGCCCAGCCCATGAGCGGTGGTAGCGATCCTACAACCGCTCCGACCCATGTATTGACGATACTTGTCCGCTTGAGGGACGTGTACACGCCAGCGTAGAGTGCAATATTGAGCGCGCCCAATATAGCTGTCGTAGGATTGACCATGGTCCACAATATCGCAGGTCCAGCGATACCTGTGACGGCTGCGAACCCGGCCGCATGTGTCGGAGTGATAGCTTTTCGAACGAGAGGACGATTCCGGGTCCTTGCCATCTGCGCATCGTATGGAACCTCTCTGATCTGGTTTATGGTGTTGGCCGCAACGGAGCAAAGAGTTGTTCCGACGGTAGTGAAGAAAAGGACGGAGGCAGTCGCAGGGAGTGGAGACATAGCTACACCTCCCATAGCCGTCAGGACGACCAGTACGGTGAGCCTGGACTTGGCCAGCTGGGCGTACACTTTGAAAAGTCGTCGCGGTGTGAGGACTTCGCTACGACGCCAGGCAATGGGAGGTGTCGTAATGGAAGAAGTATATGAAATGTCATCCTGGCCTGCAACTTGGGCAACACGTCGCGCAGGGACTGGGCTGGGGACAGGAAGGCGGCCGGGAGAAGCGTAGCTGGTCCATCGGGAGTTGTGGAAAAAGTAGCTTGCGAATGCAACAGACTTCGGCCTCGTATATGTGGACGCCGAGCGAGCAAGACATCGCCTGGCAGACGTGCTCGCAATGTTAGCAGTACATCGTCTGCAAGCGTAGGAACCCAAGAACTGAGGTGCGCTTTGCATCTACGGAAGCACTGAAGACACCGTCATTCTAGATAGTGGTTGAACGAGAGGTATGCGCGCACCTTCAGCCGAGTTTCTAGCAATATTTCACTTCCTGTCCGTACTCCCGAACGTTCCACCGACGTCTCGTAGTGTAGAGTAGAGAAAGGGACGAGTCGGACAAGAGGAAGAGGAGCGACCTGGACAGGCAGAGGCCGGAGCGTGCCGACAAGAGACGCCGCACAGCGAGAGACGCATCATCCGACAGCGTTCAACTTGCTCACCATCCTCCACGTCCCCCGACGCCTCTGCGCTCTCGCCGCGACCGCAATCCTCCTGTATTCTCCTCCTGATCTCCCCTCTATCCCTCTACACTACTCGTACTCTACCCACTCTATAGTATCGCCCATTTTCGGGTCGCGCCACCATGCCAGGCACACACTTGCTTCCCCCCAACTTGCTTAAACTTTTCGCTCCCCGTCCTCCCCTCCCTTACACACGACCGCTCGACAGAGACATCGACCGTGTCCGGAATAAAAACGTCGATGGCGTCGCCGCCATTCTCGCTCAGCTGCAAGAGGACAAAACTGAGGCGACGCTGAACGCTGGTGGAGAGGGGATGGAAGAAGGAGAGGAGCCCGCGTTCACACATGCCGAGGAGACGAGGCGTGCCCTCCGGCGAGAAGAGCGGAAGAAGAAGAGAGTCGAGGAGTTCAAGTTGGCGAAAGAAGCATGTGTGTACATTCCACGTATCGTTCATTTCGTGAGTTTTTACTGACTGTGATCATTTATACAGACAAGCCCTCTGAAGACCCAGAAGCGGCTGGAGATCCGTACAAGACTCTCTTTATTTCACGATTGGTATGGCCACATATGCGTTTTTCTTCTACCGGACTGACCTCATCTTTCTGCAGCACAAAAGCGCTACCGACAACGACCTTCGCCGCGAGTTCGAGGGCTTCGGTAGTATCGAACGCGTTCGAATTGTTCGCGACAAGAAAGGTCGCAACAGAGGGTACGCCTTCATCGTATTTGAGCGCGAACGAGACATGAAAGGTATACACGCCCCTAAGCCACATTTTGTAAAAACGAATACTAACCATAGCGGAAAACCTCATCGGTCTGTCGTTTTCGCTTTGCTCTTTTTCCCCGTTTGTAGCTGCTTACAAGGAATCCGACCGACTTCACATCATGGGCAAACGAGTCCTCGTCGACGTCGAGCGGGGGCGTACGGTAAGAGGATGGAAACCAAGACGACTTGGCGGCGGTCTCGGCGGTCGTCCCAAACCCGAACCTCCCGCACCATTCATCGGTGCTCCCAGCGGTGGCGGAGGTATGCGCGGCGGGTTCAGCGACCGGGGCGGTGGAGGATTCCGCGGTGGAGGAGGGTTCCGTGGAGGAGACAGAGGAGGTTTCCGCGGTGGACGTGGTGGCTTCCGTGGCGGCGACCGAGGCGGCTTTGGAGGAGGAGGAGGAGGAGGGTTCCGTGGAGGTAGGGACGACTTCGGCGGTGGCGGACGCGGTGGTGGATTCGGTGGAAGGTACGCCAATACTCGATTTCGCTCTGTCGACGTCGTGTCTCATCCGCATCTCAATTCACGTAGAGGTGGCCGTGGAGGAGGTATTGGATACCATTCTGGTGGGTTTGGCGATCATGGTGGCCCCGGACAGAACGGATTTGGTGGCCCGCCAAATGGCCCCGGTCCTGGTGGGCCAGGTGGATTTGGCCCTCCAGGTGGTGGGTATGGCGGCGGTCCTGGAGGCCCCGGAGGGTTTGCTCCACCTGGTGGAGGATTTGGCGGCGGCGGTGGTGGATATCGTGGTGGAGAACTCAAGCGCGAAGGTGGTCCAGGAATGTACGACGACCGCGATCCCAAGCGTCCTCGTTATTAGGGTTCAAGTTTGTCTATGGAGGACTGTACTGTTTTGTGATTGGTACAGTACTCACAAGGTGACGATGATACCCCATCCCTAGAGAGCTTGCAAGCGGTAGGGCGAGCTTCTCATTTCATTTCTCTGCTCTTCTCGACCTTCGTCCTCCCTTCTTCTCCACTTCATTCAATCGTCGCTTTTTTTTTCCAGCTCTCGACCTGTTGTCTATGCGTTATGCGTAAGTATTGGTGTGCATATGTAATTCAAACCTTGCAGGAGGCTAGTCACGTTGAGCGAAGGCAAGTATAAATAATCCAATGCCCTCTTCTGTCATCAACGAGCAGGCCCTCGTGCTGCGCCTGGACGCTGTATCTGCACAGAAGGAAATGCTCAATCCTGAACAAGTACGCGTCAATGTCGACAAACATATTGTCTTACTTGACAACTGCAGGAAGTGATGAGCACTGCCACTGACAGCGAATTCGAGCGCGGCGCTGGTGTCACCCAGCATCACATTTAACCTGTCTGTCTCGAGCATCGCTCGCTGCCGGTGGCTACGGTATCAGCTCGCTGGGTTCTTGATATAATGATTTCGCTGCTACCGTTACGCAATTTGAAGAGTTCGCGGTCTACGCCTATACTTGTGATGACCGGACTGGCAGAGGGCGGGACCCCTCGATACGTAACGCCGACGCATCGGTCGTTGGTTTGTTGCCACAGCACGTTGCACACCCTGCAGGGGTACTGAGCTGGTACTGAGTCCCGTCGGCCAACATTTTTTGCGTGGCCGAGGCGGGAGGAGGGTCCGTGGCTGGTCCGGTGTCCTCGCCTGGCTCGCTTGCATTCACAGATAGATCGCAGCAGTGGCCTCGACTCTATTCGTCTAGATTGGCACCCCAGATGAGCACTGCCTTTGGGCTCCTTTGGGTACAGATTCTGCCTGAATTGTCAATCGGAGCAGGTCATGCAAGAAAACGGAAACTGTGTCAGGATTGTCTCACTGGACCTGGCGCCCACAAAGCGCAAGAAAATTTCCATACTCAGACACTGGGCTGATCTTCCGAAGCAACTCCGCTAGCTCAGGTCGCCGCCTCCCATCCCAGCCCATCCCCCGTTTCCTTGCAATGTTCTGATCAATGCATAAAGTTACAATGTTCCCGCTACGTTCCCTATTTATCTGCTGCTCAGACACGTCCAACGTCGCCAACGCCAGTCCATTTCTTGTCCCCCTCCATAGGTTTATCAGATAACACGGATAAACACCATCTGCGCCACACCGACGATGTATTTTCGATCCGGGCGCGGCGCGGGGATCATCGCGCCGCTGCTTCTTCAAGCGCTTCCCAAGAGTTCGTAGCATGCGCGGCATGGGCGCAAAGGGCTTTTGCTTCCTGAACCAGTTGCGACTGCCAGTGGACACAGTGCACCGTGTCATGTGCTTGATATAGTGGCCTTCTGTCCGCATCGAAGACAGTCGTGGTCGTTGCAGCTTGCGCCTCTCCGGAAGATCATGAATATCAATGTCGAGCGGACTCGAAGACAAAGGGTTCCACAGAAGTCCACACATATGCGTGAAGGGACGGCAATTCACTGACCGGATATCCTGACTATCTGTCCGATCCTCGGCATGACAAGAATACCACCGCCGGATGCAACGACGGCGTGGTGCGTAGACTTTGACCTTTGCAATTGCGTGCTTATTTTGCGTTGACTGCGACTTATTTGGCGGCCGAAGGTAGATATACAGTTAAGAATTGAACTCGTTGGCTGCCATTGGGCAGGGCGAGACCTAGTGTCAGTATCGACAGTGTCGTACTTGAGGAACAAAGAGAAACACATCTTCGGACATACCCCATCTCTCACGAATATCAGACCAGCACGGATCGCCCACACGGATCGAATCGTCGCCTGTCCATCAGCAGACATTGCAGCGCTCTGGAGAGGGGCGAGAAGCAAGCTGACGACTATGCGGAAAAGCCTTCTTTCATCGGCATCCCGTCTTTAAGGCCCTCAAGTTCTCTCGACCAGCCAAAGATTGCATATATTCCAATGATCCTATCGAATTGAACGTGAGCATCGGAATTTGAAATAACGACGCACCGGAGAATAAATGGAAGCCGACGTTCTGAGGGTATGGGATGACTTGTGAAGACGAAGGCAGAGAGGGCTATTAGCAACAATTGGTAGCCTCAAGGCACCCGCATTGTGATTACACAAATGTCCTTCCGAGAATTCGGTTGGTCGGCGAGAACATGATCTTTCAACCAGCCCCGCCTCGGGGGCAAAGGAGGCCAAAGACCAATGTTCGGACGTCAGATTGAGGTCATCGGCCCCATTTCTTGCCAAGACTCGAGAATTCTCTGGCTGGACAGGATGACTCTGACGTGAGGGCTTTGATGAGATCTATTGTACCCGATCGCTCCGAGGGGCTTTCTGTCATCGTCGGTTGGAAAATTATCAGCTATATCCCGGTCCTGGGGAACGCCATCTGATCACGATAGTGAGCAGCACTTGGGCAAATCGGTTTTGACTCACGACGGTACCGTCAATGAAGGGTCCTGGGCTGTCCTGTGTCGTACTCTCGTGTCTGTAGGGGATGGGCCTAGCACAACTGGGAGACAATGGTTATTGCACAACACTCAGTCCACTCTTGCCGCATAAAAAGGTTCTACGCAACTAGACTCGCGATCTGTTCGAGGTCAAGATCTGATCATAAGTGCTCCGATACCAGACAAGTTGGGAGCGACCCCGTCAGATGGACGGTTTCAGTTCGCATGCAGTCGCCAGCAGTCGCCAGCACCCTCGCCAGCACCCTCGCCGACGGCACCTGCGGAGAAGTCCTGGATCACCCCACGCAACCAAAAATCGTGACAAATGCAACCGCGCTTGCCCATTGCGTTCGCTTTGCAAATCGGCATGCCGCGTGTCTTTGTCTAGCGACGCGCTGGCCTTGCCGCGCCCGGAGGGTTCGGAATAGGCTCATTGCGTTTGAAGTCTCTGCAAAGCCGTTGTGGCAATGTCTGTTGCGTTTTCCGCCACCGTCCAACACCGTCATTCGCTGCAAGGAAATCTTCACGAGGGCGTCCGGGGAGAGGTTCAACATAGCAAGGTGGCGCAAGGAGACCGTCTGGAAGGTGGTGTGACCACGAGGGCAGTGGCGACCCGCCAGCCTGGTCGCGACGATGGCGGTGCGGTGGTACACGGCTCGACTCCAGACTCAGCGAACCAATGGAGGAGACAGCAGGTCGCGACGAGGGACACCGGATAACATGTGTCCGCGTTCTCGATCGCAAACACGGGAGCCGTTTCGGGTTAGCTCGCCCTTCCGGTTGCAGCCTGTTGCAGCTGGGATGCAGACCGGCCGTGCATCCTGGTTTGATTTCGTACAAATTCCGTACTTTTTTGGTGCTGATGGCCTTGCGATATCCTGTTGATTCCGTCTAATTTGGTCACGGTGCAACCTGATTCACGACGTCCCTGGAAGAAGCTTCACGCTAAGGAGCTCTCCTGAAACGATCTCAAAATTGATCTGGCGGCGTCGTCCTTCACAGTCACAAACTGACCTCCCTCGTTCAGCAGCTCTCAACAGCTCTTAAGTATATCAAACATGGCATCAAAGCTTTCTTTGCGCCGTCCTCCGCATCACGCTTTCTCCAGCATCTGCTCTTCCCAAAAGCCATAGTCGCTGTTCACTATTCGCGTGTCTTCTCCTGCACGCCCCAGACACAGTGGGCAGCACTGCTTCCGGTGAGCATCATCCCTTTCAATTATCTCGCACTCTCCCCTGCTGCTGCATGTTACCGCAGTAACAGCTTCTAGGACCCCCCTCTCACAGCCCTTCACTTTGTCCGAGATTCTCTAAGACATAAAGTAGCTTACACCTCTCCTTCCAGATCCTCACCACTACCCATACTTACGCCACTGAGTTGCGGCTCTTCTATCCGGCTTAGCCGCAATCTGTGCTGCACCGCTGTTCTCTACTACCCGTCTACGCATCATACGTACGTACACGATGCATTCATTGGCCGCTGTATTTATTGAATCATCAACCGGCTACCACTCCAGCACCGAACCCCTCTATACCGCCTTCCAATGTCTATGGACTCCGCCGTCTCACCAGCAGAGTCTAGCTCGACACACAGTCACGATGAAGACGAACGTGCCGACTCTCTCGACTCGTCACCGTGTTCCAGCACCTCCCCTTTAACTCCTGACGACAGTCCATCGCCTTCCGAGGCTCTTGGCCCGGAGAAAGACTCAAATGCAGGTCCGATACGAACCAGGTCGTCGTCGGCTGCCTCATCCAAAGAATCGGATACGAAGGAGAAACGCAAACGCTCTCGCGTTACACCAGAACAGCTCGCTCATCTCGAACGATACTTCTCCATGGATCGTAGCCCTACTGCAGGCCGACGAAAGGAGATCAGCGAGACGTTGGGTATGCAGGAGCGGCAGACGCAAATTTGGTTCCAGAACAGGTAATGTCGCGGTTGTTTTGTACGGGTCAATATTTTTGCTGACTGCGCGAGGTCCGTTCTGAAGGCGAGCCAAAGCAAAACTGCAGGATGGCAAGAAAGGAGGTCGTAATGGCATTGCCGATGTCCCTCCAGACATGCCACCGGAACTCGCAGCCGGCTTCGACGTGAGCCTGCAGACCATGATCCACGAGTGTGAACGTGAGCACCTTCGAACATCTTATTCCCAAACGCAGATCCTGACTAGTTATTCCACGCCGTCAGCTGTAACCATCATTCCATGTACAGATTTATCCATCGGCACATGGAAACGCATTGCAACCACCGTCAGCAGGCACGATCTGGTCGCTTACGTCTGCGAGGCGAAGCATTGCTTGACCTGGTTCATTCACTCCGCCGGGTACGGCTTCAAAATGGAGATCCCCTTCGACAGTATTGTAGAAACCAAGTTCGTCAACGCGGCCCCTGGCACAGGACTTGCGTCGTTCTTCCTCTCCCATCCGCCAATCTTCTTCCTCGAGACAATCACCCCTTCATCGTCAAGTGGAGCTCCCGTCCGTGGCTGGAAGCCGTGCTCTGATTGGACGGAGGGTATGCAAGCCACAAAGGTTCTACGGCACGACCTCGTAGGATCAGCGGTTCAGCTCGCCCATGTATTGCGCAACCTCAACGTCAACAGTTCGACTGGTGCTGAGATCTCCCTGCATCCTCCGTCTTATCGCCCCGCCGCCGATGTCTCTCCCACCCCAACACAGGCGTCAATACTGGGATTTGTCGAATCCCCTCACGACCTGATTCACCCGTCCAGATCCGAGACCTACGGGTACGATCTCCAGAGGCCCCATTCGGGCGACTCTCTTCAGCACCCTTTGACCCACTCCCCACGCTCCCCTGATGAAGGTCTTATCCCTCATTCTACGTCTCCATCTCTCGTCGCTTCTGGCGCAGGTTACGCGCGTATGTCTCCTCATCCACCTCGCAACTTTTCTCTATACCCAGACTATGCAGAGCCGCCGAAGGCTCACAGCTACCGCGTGCAGGAGCTCGATGTCCCTGGACGAGACGCGAACTCTTTCCCGATGACGCACTCAACGCCTCTCACTCGCCGGTCGAGCTATGGTGAAGGACCACCCTCATCTTCCCATTCGTCGTACAGTTCTCCATCGCCACACATCGTTCATACACCTTTCCATTCGTCATCCAGCGACTACTGGGGTTCTCAACATGCGACGAACCACACTTCGCCGATGCTGTCCGGATCCCTACCGTCGTCCTCGCTGCTCTCTGACAGCCAGGGCTCAGGCATGGGTTACAGTCAGCCAGTGGCGCACCACTATAGCAAGCTTCCATGATCCACTTTCGATTCGACTTAGGGCTCTAGGGTTATTGCCATGTCGGACTTTCCTCTTGTCCATGCCACTCTAACTTACCTGTATAGATACCTATTGAACTATCTTGTTTCCCTGCTTAATTTTATGCTGTGAACTAGTATACCTGTTGTATTATGTCGTATCCAAATTCAGAGAAACGAGATCCACGCATTCCATGACCTTTCTAACGTACTAGCATGAGCTGCAGCCCACGGCGTATATTGCTGAATACATCCCCCGAGCCTAATAGTAACACGCGCAGGGTGAGGAGAGAAGATGTCTATTGTCAAGGGAGTATCAGTCAATATGCGCGCACGATCAAAACTGATCCAAGACCGCGGTTGTTCCGAGACTCGTCCCAACTTCACGGGAACGTCACGACGGCACACGGAGACGCGGGTTGCACCGCACGCAGTGTAAGCTGTGGAGAACTGCAATGTTCCGGTCGTCTATAGTCACTAATTAGGCAATGATACACTGTATATGTTGAGCCAAGTAGTTGAAGTAAACGCTGGCATCAAGGACGTTCTTGGCGCTCCTTCAAACGGTCGGTATATGACCTGCTCACAATGTTGACTGAAGCAGGGACATCGCTATTAGAAAAGTAGACATCACGAAGCACCCGATAAACTCACAAGCTTCCAAGTATCTGTCAATACACCGCGACAAGCAAGTCTGAAGAACGCAGGGTTAGAAGGGAAGTGATCATTCTCACTCTCAAGTAAGGGCTCACCTCCTCCGAGCCGGAAAGCGAAGTACCAGGTTTTGTGACGCACTTCTGGAAACATTTTTCGTTGCATTTCTGGATTGCCATAGTTAGCACCAAATTCCCGGGCCAAGAGCAGCCACGTACATTGATGAGTTGTTGAGCATTCAACAATGCCATTTCGTTCCTCACTGACGCCATGAAAAGCTCTTTGTTCCGCTGCATGTCTTCGAGAGTAGGTTTTAGCAAATCTTCTGAACATTGAAAGTGTGAAGGCCAAAAACCTGGTGACGCAGTCCCCGAAGACGACCCGAGAGATGACCCAAGGAAAGACATCTTGAAGAGTGGTCACGAGACTAATCACAGTGGGCTGCTGGCGAGTATTTGGGGCAATGAACGGACGAAGAGACCTGCAAATTGTCTCGGAAAGTGTCGAACCTCCCCGTAGCAGAAGGTAGAAACGAGAGGGGAGACTGTCGTCGTTGGCGTCGTTGTGGAAGTCGACAGCGAGGGACGGTCGGCTTCGTCGGCCCAGCCACTGCGGGCGCTCTTGCCACGCGGCCGTGCGATAGGCGAGAGATCGAGCGGAGCGCGTCTTGCATTCTATCTTCATCGTTCCGCTATCCCGCAGCCAGACCGCTCCTCGTCGCCGGTGTGTGCGCAGGAGAGGACGGCACAGCAGTGCTCTGCTAGTCGGATACCGTACAGACCGACGTGATGGGCGCGGGCGAATCAAAGGCTCGTGGCTCACATGGCGATCCCGCCTCAGGTCCTCCAGATTACTATGCACTACTTGAAGTGGATGAACACGCCACAGCAGATGAAATCAGAGTCAGTAAATCATGTCTTTAATTTCCGTATCATCGTGCCCCAGTTCACCGTTCTCGTTCCAGCGTTCGTTTCGCAGACTTGCTCTTATTCACCACCCGGACAAGAATCACGAGAATGTGGAGGAGGCAACGAAGCGTTTTGCCGAGCTGCAGCAAGCTTATGAGGTATGTCTTCGTCACAGTCGATATTGTTCCAAAGCCTGGCTGATGGCAAAATCTTTCTGATGACTAAGGTCCTGAGCGATGACCAGGTCAGCATCGGTCCTCCCGGTGTCCGTATGGCATTTGACGTCTTTGGGCTCGAGTAGGAAAGGGCTTGGTATGATAACCACAAAGCTTCCCTGGTACCAGAGCCTGATGCAGAGACGGTGTTCGACGACATAAGACGCGGCGCGCCGCCACCTCGAGCGCGGGACCGAGGTCTCTCCGTTAATCACCTTGCCCGGTTTTTTGATCCCAATCATTATACTGGATTCGACGATGGTCCTGACGTACGAGCTCCGCTATGCCTTTCAAATCAGTCTCCAACTGACATTGGTAACGCAGAGTTTTTATACCCTATACCGCAATCTTTTCTCTCGCCTCGCTCACGAGGAATCGCTGTTTGACGAGTCGTTACAGTCGGCCGACCTGCCTTCGTTCGGCGATTCTTCTTGGTCTTGGACCGCAGTCTCTAAAGCCGAAGCTGGAAACGCAGCTCGGACATTCTATAACTACTGGCTTCATTTTTCCACCGCTAAGGATTTCGCCTGGAAGGATCAGTGGGACTTAGCAGAAGCACCGGATCGTCGTATTCGCAGGTACTACCAAACGCTCCGGAATGAAGGCTGAATGCCTCTGATTTTCCCAAATCTAGACTATTAGAGAGAGACAACAAGAAGGCTCGTGAGGATGCAAGGAAGGAGTACAACGAGACGGTCAGGGTACGTGTCCCATTATCACCAGCTATTTCACGTAGGTCTCCTGTTAACATTCGGTTCAAGGCCTTGGTTACCTTCATACGCAAGCGTGATCCACGGTACAAGTCTCATATTGCTCGGCAAGCACAGGCAGCTTCTTCCGGGCCGAAGCAGAAGACGACTCCTCAAGCATCTGGCACTTCCACTCCACAACGTGCAGCAGCAACGACCACATATGTGGAGCAACCGTGGCAGAAAGCCAGTCTATCGAAACTCGACGACGACGCCGATCTCGAGTGGGCAGCGGCAGAGGCGGATGATGACGCTGAAGAATGGGAATGCGTCGCATGCGGGAAATCGTTTAGAAGCGAGGCCGCCTGGGACAGCCACGAGCGTAGTAAAAAGCATTTGCAGGCGGTGGAGAGGCTCAAACAGGAGATGATGGCGGAGAACGAGGAACTGGATCTCAACGATGAAGCTGTACCCGGGCCGGAGGATGGATGTGACTCGCAGGACGTCAGCGACCCAGAGCCGCCTCCGAGACAACCTCCAGAGGGCCCTCCCCGCTCGCCTTCCCCGTCAGCTCTACTAGAAGGCTCACCCTTAGAGGAGGCTCGCGATTCGACTTCTGCAGCGGTAATCGACAGCGGCTCTGACGATCTTCTGAACCAGACGCACTTCCCGACGAAGAAGAAGAAGGCGAAACAGAAGGGACGGAGACGGTCACCCAGTCCGCCTATCAGGGCAGAGCGCAAGACAAGAGCGCAACAATTTCCTGAGGATTCCCTTGAAGGGGCGCTATCTGACCGCGACAAAGTACCACCGATCTCAGACCCGCAGGGCGTCGCGTCCGCCGCAGGTTCCGAGGATGAGGTCTCGATCCCCGCCAAGACTGAGATGTCCAAACGCGACAAACGCCGTGCAAGAGAAGCGGCGAAGAAGGCCCAGGGTGACAGTACCGCTGGAAAACTGGTAAGTTCGCGTTCACCTTGCTGTCTGCACTGCCGACGCTGATGTCTACCACGCACCGCTCAAAAATCGCTAGATTTGCAACGTTTGCGCAACCCAGTTTGACAGCCGCACCAAGCTCTTCGCGCATATAAGTGCTACAGGTCACGCCGCTGCCCAACAAGTCGATACGCAGAGGTCGGGGGGCAAGAAAAATGGTAAAAAGGGAAGGTAGATGATATCCGCCGCCGGTCGGAGCGCCACGAGACATACTACGAAGTGGGCACATCCCGTACCACTTTCACAGATTCTCACTTGTCGGCGGCCACTACGTTGATGAACACTCGCTCGTCCATCAACTTGTGGATGCCTCTCTGACAATCCAACGTCAGCTCTCACGCATTCCAGTCATGGTTTGGGGAGACGTGATGGCATCTGCAATTCCTAGGCAATGGAGCATATGTGGAGATGTGTTCCTCTACAACAGTAACTACGCTCGTTCAACTTTATCCTTGGTACCATGTATACCCCCGTGGCTGCAGAGTTATGCCATCTGCGCACTTAATCGGACGTCCGCAGAATCGGTGTGGCACAACAGCATCGATGTAAATAGATCATGATGATGATGCTGTGTACAAGGGACACGTCGATGAGTGATGACTGCAGCTATGCAGGGCTGAGGAGCATCTTGCACACCGTCAGTGGCGTTCACTTCGGAACCGTCGCCAAAGGCCACGGTGAGTTCTCAGACTGTTCATTATGCATCGTGGCTGATGGCGTACGAATCTCTCGCCGTGGAATGAATTTGCATCGTGTCTGGATTGGCGAAGGCTGCTGAGCAACCAGTTTGATTGCGAGGGTAGTTCTGACTGGAACATGATCGGAGGTTGTGAACAAGGCACCAAAACGACCTGTGTATTCTATTGGTGGGGAAAGCTCATTGTCTGAACATTCAATGCATTGCGTCAAAGGCAAGAGGGTCGTTCACGGCTCCAGGGACGCGGGGAAAGTGCCATTGTCACGTTGTTCGTCCCACTTGGAGATCTGAAAAGCGAAAGCGCGTCAGGATGCCGGTCAGGAGATTACGCGCAGGAAGCACTCACCCACTCGTCTATAGAATACGTGCGGTGACAAGGACAGGTTTTAGTCGAGATGGACTGCATCGAAGAGAAAGGCTACGCACTGGGGCAGAGAGAGTTGTAGGCACGCTTGAACTGCTTGCAAGGCGCAAAGTCCTCGCCCTTGGCGGAGATGCACTTGAAGTAGTCGGTGTAATTCTGGAAGCTGCGATGAATCTGCGAGTGAGTGGTTGCAACAATATGCCATGACTTGAAGTCGCACCAGTGCCTAGTCTGGTTCTGATTGGGGAAACGAGCTGGAGGATGGATGCGTTGAGTAGGCTGGGGAAGGCGGGTAGGTTCCGAGACTAACCGTCGAAAGGCGCGGTTTGGAGGACGTATTTGCTGGCAGAGTCAACGTGGTCAGCGACGAGCGAGACTACAGAAAAATCGGGAGAAAAGTACCTGGCGAGCTCAGACATGGCTAAAAGACGACGAAAAGGACGAAGACGACGAGGAGAGGGTAATGGTCGACGACGAGGAGAAAGACGAACAGGCTTGGGATAGGCGCGGTGTCGGGAAGAGGCGGAGACGCTCGGCTACGGCCACGGTCGGCTCGCCTCGGCCGCTCTCACCTCGACCTCGACCTCCCCCGCTCGCCTCGGCATCGTCCCACTCGTCCTCTCAATCAAACAGTGCAATGGAGGCTCTCAAGGCAGAGATTGCATTGAAACGAAAGTCCGTGAACAATGACACAAGTCGGCCGGCGAAGTACATGCGCAGGGGCGACGTCGAGAAGATGAAGGAGGAGCAGGAGCGAAAAGAGAGAGAAGAGAAGGAGACCAAGGAGCGCGAGGAGGCGACCAGAAAGGAGCTGGAGAGAGAAGCTGCGAAAGCAAAAGTGAGTAATGCCGTTCCCTCCCACCCAACGCAGTTCAGCTCATTCACAATGGAGAACAGGCTCGTTCATCTTCCGCTTCGAATTCGCCGCAGCCCGACAGCTTGCGCGATTCGGGCACCCCGGATATCACCACCTCAGCCGCTACCTTCAATATCTCTAACGAAGAGACCATTCGTCGGCTGCGCGCAAAGGGACAACCCGTTCGTTTGTTTGGCGAATCAGACAAGGACCGTCGATTGCGTTTGCGTGCACTGGAGCTGATTGAAGAGAAGGAACACGAACGGCATGGTGGCCAGAACGATTTCAAGAAGGCTTTGGAGGACGTCGAGAGTCGAGCCCAGAAGAACACAGAGCTGGACAAGTCGCGAAAGAAAGAAGGTCGTGAAGGCAAGGATGCTTCCGGTTCCGAAGTGCTCGACCTCAGTCTCGTCAAGGCTGACCCTGATAAGCTCTATCCTATCATTTATTACGCGCTGAAGAGAGCCCTGAAAGACTGGGAGGAGTGGATGGACGATCGCCCAGGTGAGCATCGACAGGCTTCGTGGCCAAGATTCCCGAGCTCATATCTTGTCGCAGATAGTGTCAAGCATACGACGCAAGGCAAGCTGGCTGCAGCTACCCAAAGACAGTCAGCCGAATATATGAAGCCTCTGTTCAAGCTGCTACGATCAAGAGTAGGTGTCTACTGGCAGTGTAATTGCGGCTTGATATTGACCGGATACTCTTCTCTTGCTGTAGTCACTACCAGCAGACATGCTGGCTCGCATAGCGGAGATCGTTCATCACATGCAGAAACGCCAATACTCCAAGGCGAATGATTCTTATCTACGGCTGTCTATCGGGAATGCTCCCTGGCCTATTGGTGTAACCATGGTTGGGTCAGTTGCTCGTACTTCAAATTCCGCGTTCTCAGCTCATATCGCTTTAACTTGCCAGTATCCACGAACGCTCTGCCCGAGAAAAGATTTCTGCAGACCAAGTTGCTCACGTACTGAATGATGAAGTCAGTCGAAAGTATATTCAGTCACTCAAGAGGTCAGTCAGTCTTTCTACCTCCGCATTCCTTCGACCTCCTGTCTAAGATCTCACCAGGATCTTGACATTTTCACAAACAAAATATCCTCCGGAGGATGTGACGCAGCTCATGGGTTAACTCACCGTGGACGCATGTCGCACTACCTCCTACTTGGTTTCGTGGATTCTTGTGGATTATCACTTGTAATGATTCTCGGCGTGTCACATATATTGCTTGGCTCTTATTCGTTGTGCCATATGCCATACTCTGACCCGCGATTCCCTTGACCTGCTGTTTGAAGTGCATCGTTGTGCACACGAGGTGGTCAGCCTTGAACTCCTTCCAGGACGACGCACGTCGTCGTCTCCGAGGGCGGCCGGACACTTCTTTCAATTTTGCAGCCTGATTATGATCCGCACCATTTCCGCAACTCGGCCCAGGCCTCATTCGTTGTTGTGCACTTGTTGTGCTCGCTATGCGAGCAATGATGACGATCAGTGATGATGCATGATGCCGGAGTTTTCAATAGACAGCGACGGCGGACCGCAGGCATGCAGAGGATCAAGATTTCTGGACTCAACCGTGGTGGTTTTCAAATGCTGACACAACAAAGGTACAGATCTCACTCTGAACTTTCTTACCAATCTTCATGAGAGCCGTGTCGCCTCGTGTCGCCCACATGCTCTCACATGCACTCACATACCCCGCCCTCTCAACTCGACGTTCAACCTTGCCGCCGGATCCCCACACCGAGCACGTGGCTCGCGCAAGCTCGTGGGGTTCTGTCAATCTTGTTCAATCTCGTTCAATCACCGCGCTTGTATGCTGGAGATCTCGATTTTTGAAAAAGGCTTGAAGCCGCCGTATCGCATTGGTATCACAAAGTAATATGAGGGACATGTGGCTCCAGCAGCACCGGCATTCTACGTACCGGATGGTATTACAGCAGCACAGGATGGAAGGCAATTGTGATCGAAATATCCGTCACGGATGCAGACGCAACTCGCTGTGCTGGCCAATATTGATCAGCTCCAGAGTGATCCGAGCTGGTAAGTACATGTACCCTGCACGGTAAGACTGGATCGGTACAATACAATTCAAATAACGGTCCATAGGTGCTACCTGACGCACTCGTACATCTTGAATTTAGGAGTAGTAAAAGGGAACGGGTCATCAGTTTGCACCTGCTCCCTATTACCCAGTCAGAGCGCGCCACAAGAAGGCATGAAAAAAGACGTACTCAAGAGGTCCGAGTACGCGTAATCCGCGGACATGCGTATCTTTACCGTTCATATGGTTCGCCAAGACAATGACTTGGAGAATGTAAGCGTTCACAGGTTTACTGGGTAAGACGGTAAGATCACAGCGACGAGCTGTCTCGAGTGTTGATCAGAAACTCACAATCCCTCGCCATCTTCGTTGGGCTCCGCGGAAACATCGAAAGTAAGCCACCCATCCGGTTTGTCCAGTGTCACGACACGCACATCCTGGAAGTCGCTTGGTCCTGTGCCTGCCCTAACAGCCATGGAGATTGGGGTGTAGGAGTCGTCCAGGGGAAAGCTGAGATAGAGGCTCAGTTTCTGTGACTGCGGTTAATGACAAAGAACACGGAGATGAACGCAAATGACGACACCTGTATGGCCACTTTACGGGGAAATTCGATAGTGATGAAATGAGGCTGAGGACCATCGGAGCTACCGTCGCACATTTCAGCTCCGACAAAACGAAGTACCAAGAAGAGACGTACTGCCAAAACGTGTCTGGATCACCATCTCGAAGGCATTCTGGCCCAAATCCAAACTTGTACGACGACACCGACCACTTCGCGAGATACCCGATGTCAGGCCACGGTAGAACTGGTGGAAGGCGGCCTTCGTTGGGCAACAGAAGATTTGTGAATTTCGAGTTGAAGATTAGTACCACATTGCAAAACGCCAAAGACAATATTGAGATGCTTGTTCAACCCGAATACGCGAATCAGACAGACTCACTTCCTGTGAGGAGTGGCGATCCATCGGTTGGTATGACAGCTCCTTCTCCTGTGTCGCTGACGACTGTCGGATACACGTTGGGTGCGCGCAGAGCAGCCATCTCAGCGACCTCGAGCTCTTTCAACTGGATTCGCGTCCGGGTCTGGGTCCGAGACGCGACGCGACGAAAGCCTGCTCCGCCTCGTGCAACTCGCACAGTCTCGCAGAGGCTCGAGTTGCCCGACCTTCCGATGTCACTGTGTTGTAGCGGCGATTGGCCTGGACAATGATCCTAGGGAGTAGCGCAGCGTAGGCAACGACCTCTTACACGACCAGCACGGTGGCGAATGGGAACGAACGGACGAAGCCGCAAGCGAGTCGAACTGAGGCGCACGCATCTTGGGCGCCTATACGTGCCTTTCTCTTCTTGAAATCATCTGCGCCACTTCAATTCACATGGCGCTCTTCTTCTGAGCTGATCAAAATTTGTACAAATCATACAATCCTGTAGCTACAGTATAGTGTCATTCAAGTAAGTCGTACTTTGAACCGGTAAATGAGGGCAAACTTTGAATACCTAGACCCCACGCAGCTAGCAAGATCATATTTGCAACATCAGACTGGACCTCTGCCGAAGAAGACAACGAAACCTCCACCATGGCTCAACTTCGCCTGGAAGATTACCGCCGTTATGGTAGGCAGCTCATTTTAGACGGCATAGGGCTCCCTGGTATGACCTTTACCATCTGTTTCCGTGGGCTTGGTAACCTGACAGCGTCTCGGGACTTCTAGGCCAACTTAAGCTTCAGAATGCTTCTGCGGTCGTCGTTGGTGCGGGTGGACTCGGTTGCCCCGCTATTCAATACCTGGCAGCTGCCGGCGTAGGTAAGGACCATTCAATTGTAACCGTGATGCAAGTCGATGGAAGTGGACTCATATTTCTGACCGTCACCAGGGACCATCGGCATCATTGATCACGATGTAGTTGAACTCTCGAACCTTCAACGCCAGATTCTGCATTCCCAGCAGACTATCGGTATGCACAAAGCTATCTCAGCAGCGCAATCTGTCCACAGGTACTTCATGACCATACCCACATTCGCTTTTACGCTGACGCCGGGCCACTGAAACGCGCAGGATTAACCCGAACATCAACACCATACCGATAACGTCTGCAATCGAGTCTGAAAACGCTCTAGAGCTACTCGAACCCTATGACATCATTTTGGATTGCACTGACAACGCACCTACCCGCTATTTACTATCGGATACTGCGATCGCGCTTGGAAAGCCTCTCGTGAGTGGTGCGGCGCAAAGGTTTGACGGACAGCTCTGCACGTACAATCTCGGAGAGGATGGTCCATGCTATCGCTGTTTGTTTCCTCGTCCTCCGGCGCCAGAACTGACCGGAAGCTGTGAGGAAGTTGGTATTCTGGGTGCAGTGACTGGGGTAATAGGGAATCTTCAAGCTCTTGAGACAGTCAAGATCATCACCGGGTTACACGGTACGTGAAGTCGCTGTCACTTGAGGCTGAGTCCATCGGCGATAGCCCTTCTTATGTCAGTCAGCATTGAATCTCACCTAGCCGTTCTTAGATCGCAAAGCTTCTTTGCTGATATATTCGGCACTTTCAACGCCACCGTTCCGAAGTATCAAACTGCGCACCCGGCGGGCGACTTGTCCAGCGTGTGGAGAAGGAAGCAAGCTTGGCTCTATCTCCAGTACCGATTATATCACTTTCTGTGGCGGTCCGCGGCCTGACTGGAAAGCCAGGGGTATTGCCGATAACAACCCCAACAGCAGGATCAGTGCGACGGTATGTTCCTCGTCTCGCTTCACATCTCTTTCTGCAAAGATCTTGACACGAGTAACGCAGGGCTTGAAAGAGGTTTTTGATTCTGGGGCGGCAGTTCGAGTCATCGACGTTCGGCCCTCCACGGAGTTCGGAATTTGTCGTCTACCTAACTCGATTAGTACGTCTCCCTATACTTGCAGCCTTGATATCTTTACCGACATTTCGTCTCTCCGCGTATCGCTCCGCCACTCGGCAGACGTACCTCTCGCCGAACTAATGGCTAGTCCCTTGGGTGCTGGAAGCGACGCCGGACTATCGGATATCTACGTCGTGTGTCGTCTGGGGAATGATTCGCAGCTGGCGGTGGATGCGCTACGCGATGCAGGTGTGCAAGGTGTGGTGAAAGACCTGAGAGGAGGTCTTCGTGCATGGTCGCAGGACGTGGATCCAAATTTCCCAATGTACTGACAAAGTAATTTCGATCAAATTGTCGACCTTTGCACATCGGCGTCCGCGGCTTCAACGGTGGCCCGAGCGATTTCCGGCACTCAACCGTCCGCTGGAGATCTTCCTGACAATTTGTGCGGCCCTGTGACTTGAGGAAAGAGTAACAGCCGGTGGCCATGTCGAATATGGGCGCTGCTCAGAGCGCAGCAGCCAATCTCGCCTATCGCGTGACCAACTGCAACTCCGAGTCGCACCAGTGCAACCTGGACGAAGCGTAGTAGAGCGCAGTGCTCACTTCTTCGCTTGTGCAAAGCTTTTTAGCGGAGGAACAGGAACTCACCGTTCATCGGGTGAATGAGGAGGAGTCATATTATTTGATCGCGACGATATTGTGTGGCCGTACACAGTATCGGAGCTCGCTAAAGGATTCTGCAAGCACGATACATGAGCAACCGTTGAGTCTTATAGCATAAGCTCTCTAACGAAGCAGACATGACTTACCTCGATGTCGCCGAGTCAGTGCTTCGAACTTCAGCCAGCCGGTGTAAGAAACGGCGAGCGGTGTAAGAAACGGTGAGAATTCGGACCTGGTGGCACCGCGGATCCGGACCTGGTGGCACCGGAGAACCGCCTTGATGCAAACATATTAGAACATATTGTTCGCCGGCGAAAATCCTGCGTATCGACAGTGTCCTGAGGCGCTCAATTACCACCGTTAAAGATGTGCTTTCAGGGTCCACAGGCAGGAAGCTTCGCTTCTCGACAAGACGGCGCAGGACATTCTCAAGAGAACCTACCCGGAGTAGAAGCATCTGTTTCAATTTGCTTCGTCAAAGTCCACAGTGATGATCACCCAGTCGTCGCAATATGACGAAGCGAGGTGAACACATCTTGAAGTCTTGAGGGTGATCTGAAAGGAAAAGGGTCGGTGTGCTTCCCGTGAATCGCGGGATTCCTGTTGTTGATCACGTTGGGGCGCTGAGTCAGTGCTTTGCGGAGTTGCAAGAGAGAGTCGATTGGAAGGTAAGGCTGAACTTAAGCAAATCCATGCGTCTGGGTGGCTTTCTTCTGACTGGGATGGGCTCCGAAAGACCTGGCAATTTAGTGAAGGGCCCAGAAGACGCGAAGGCGGAGTGTATACGCGAGAATGCGGCGCACCATGCGGTCCGAGAATGCACAGAACACGTGTTTTGTCAACTTGGCAATGGCACAACGAGGTGAGGTTGGATGGTATTCGCAAAGACATTTTACTGGTACACATGGCTGCTTTGCTTCATCAAAACGATGCGCAGGCACCCTCTGCCAGGCTGTGTCGTCAGAGGGAATGGAAACGGCGTGGCCTCCCGCTACAGCCGAGGAGTGGCAACCAAACGTCCTAATGTTGTGGAGCACTGGTCATACCATCCATGCCTTGAATTTTCTGGTGATCTGCCAAGTTCGGCTTAGCTTCATAAACCGCTACAACTGGCGCATCTTTCCGCTGGAAATGGGTGAGCATGTTTATGATTGGTCCAGGAACGACGGGAGAAGTTGCGCAAAAAAGGCAACAACTGTCGGAGAAAATACGCACCTCGGTCCACGAACCTAAGAAACCAACGTAGTAGATCTTGATTGTGTCTGCGCCTTGCGAAGCAGGGAAAAAGAGGGTGATCGATGTAACGTTGGGAAATTTGGCAGGCCTGTTGCCACAATTGAGCACACTTTGGGCTTAAAATGGGCACAAAACCAGTTCGCACGCACATTACGTGGTACTCGCCAATTTGCCGGCTTTGAACCACGTTGAATTCTTGAGTCGGCTTTCTATCCGCTATATCGGAGAAATCTAGATGCTCGACGTTGCTGTGCTGTGGTTCGAAAGAGGATATCCTTGTCAGCGCAGCTCAGCACAACACGGTCAACACGTACCAAGGCCACTTTCGATGGAGTCTGGTCCGTCGGACCAGTTTTCAATAGCAAAGCTCGTAGCTTGACCGACCCGGTGAAGGGTATACGGATGATCCTAGGCGGCGGCGCGAAGGATATCAGAGCGTCTTCCAAGTCGGGCGCAACACAGAGGGCGGCGGTCGCTACCTACATTTGGTCGTCCGCATCAGACTCCAAGAACTACAGGACGCATTGAGTCAGCAGACTAGGCCTACACGACAGCATGAAAGAGGGAGGAGCGGTAAGCACCACTTCTTCGTCGAGACGGGCATCCCAGGTTTTGATTACATCGGAGCCTTTCCCAGATTCGGCGTTGAGTACAACGGTATTTTCGCGGTCGATGTATGACCACAGGTTGTCTCGATGACCTTGCAACTCCGGAATACCATGATCGTGGCCGTGGTGGTCGTGGCCATGGCTTTCATCCCCGCAGCTTTCTCCATGGGAGTGGTTGTGCGACATGATCTACAGCGGACAACATTTACGTTCTTAGCGGTGTCCGAGACAACACGAAGAGGCGCAACGCACAAATGTCGGGATCAAAGTGTTATGCCGCCGCGGTCACTGCAGTCCTCGTTGTCGCTGTCGCCGCCGTCGAACGCAGACGCGACTCAACGACGTCAGCTCGCCACCGGGACCAAACACGGCCAAGCAGCATCACAGTATATTTGCGTTAGCGCCCTCGTATTTGCCGAATTCTGACAATTCAACGTCCAACGTCGACGTCGACGTCGCACTCACCATCGTCCTCATCGACTCAAACGGTGAGCACTGTTCCTTCTTTCGCCTTCTATGATGCTTCTTCGTAATTTGCGTTCGATCGCCCTCGGTCTCACTCCAAAGGGGTTCGCTCGCCGGCTTACCCTGGGGTCGAGGTTATGAGACAAATTTTTACCATGACTGATCCTTTTCTTGTCACTTTGCTTGTTTCAATCACTGACGGTAACGATGTCAGGCTCTCAACATCGTTGTTCAACTGGTGGATTCCGACAGTAGAGGGTAGATTCTGTTGCAACTTTGTATGTGGCTTAGTAAATTCAGAAGTGTTTTCGTCACCTCTTTGGCTAAGCTCTTCTTGAGCCAGCTTCCGCGCGTCCCTTCTTCTGAACACATCGCAACCGTCTTCCGCACCTATTCGTTACGCATGTCTTCTGAGATGTCCTCTGACTTGACGATTCATCCGGACGCATCTGTCTCATCGCCGCAAGCTGATCAGCCGAACCCACCTACCGACGTCGCCATGCAATCTTTTGAGCCACCCAAGGTCCAGTTCAGGCTGTACAGGCCGCCCCAATCCAAGGGTGGTGCACCAAGTACGCTCCTCGAGACATTCACCAGTCTACCAGATACTTATGTACGACGATGTGGTTTTCAGTTGAGCTTCCTGATGCTTACTTCCAGCCCTCGCCTGCCGATCTCAAGGCCGCGCAAGCCTCGCTCGCAGCACGAAGTCAGTCACTGCAGAATGCGCCACTTCGAACTCAGGCGATGAGAGAAGCAGAGGATAAGGCACGGAGAGCGAAATGGCCAACAGTGCGTCGTATAATGTCTACTACACCTTATCGCAACTGAAGCTTGTGGTTGTTCTATCAGACGACTATTCGCGTACGATTTCCGGATAGGACTCAGCTAGAGAAGGCTTTCCCTTCAAATAACAAGATTCGCTCAGTGTACGCGTTCGTACGAGAATCTCTAAGGGAGGACGTGAAGCCAATCAAGTTTGTTCTATGTAAGTCTCAGTCTCTTCGGTGTATGGGCTGTCGTTGATCATAGTGTACTTTCCAAGATCAAACACCACCCAAACGGGAGCTGAAAGTCTCCGATCCCAATGTACGCGATCTGTCACTGTTTGACCTCCAGCTGGCACCGTCGTCTGTGCTGCACCTCAAGTTTGAAGACGAATCGTTGAATCGTATGTCCACTCGAACGCAACCGCACACTCTCAAATCTGACCTACATTGCGATAGACATTACTGTTCCTGCTCCACTGTCGCCGGAAGTACTTGCGCATGCCGAAGAGTTCCCTATACCACCCGATCCAGAAGAAGCACCAGCGCCGAGCGGTGGCAGGACATTAGGCTCTTCGTCCTCAAGTTCTGCACCAGGAACGAGCTCAGCATCGAAGACTGGAAGTGGCACCACACTTGGTAGTACGGAAAAGAAGATTCCCAAATGGCTGAAGTTGAGCAGTATGTGGTCTATCATTCTTTTCGCGTTCAGAATATTGATGCCCAAATGTAGAGAAATAATGGTCCTTCGGACGCAGTGGATTGAAGTTGATTCGGTATATGAGGGTAACTTGTAGATGTACACTGGAAATGTAACTAGGATATCAATACCATGTCTCCACACATATGTGCAATTCGGAAAGAGCGTGATGACTAGCTCCGAGAAAGTTCGGGGTCAAGGTACTTCATACGACCTCGACCTGGCAGAGCAAGTATCAGCATACTTGAAATGAGCGAATCAATGTTTCAACGCACCTTTGAATCGCACACCGTCTTTGCTGACCACGCTTTCCGCCTCTCTCTTCAGTCGTTCCAGCTCCTTCCTCCTGGCAGCTTCCAATCTCTCATTCTCTTCTCTTTCTAGTCGCGCATCATACTGCTCTTCAGTCTCCTCTTCAGGTTCTCGCTTCTCTGAGCTGCCACCACGGTCATGCGACGCAGGTCGGTCTTTATCTCGCCTGTGCTTGCTCTTGCTCTTCTTGCTTCGACGCTTCTTGTGACGTGATCGGTCTTCGTCTTCGGACGCGTCAGACGCGGGTGAACGAGAAGACGACCGACGCCGATGACGACGCTTCTTGTGCTTCTCGCCACTGCGATCCGACTCTTCTTGAGATTCATCTTCGCTTTCTTTCGCTTTCACTTATCACATGCGCCGATCAGCAAGGCTGAACGCGTACACGGCTAATTGTACACACCTTCTTCCGGCTTCGGAACCTTGGCCTTCAGTACTAATTCTCCGCAGTTGACAATGCTGACCGGAACCATCGGTCTGTCTTTCTCGTCCACTTTGACCTCGGTGATCTTCTTGACTACTTCCTCGTATCCTCGAATAACACGTCCGAACACCACGTGCTTTCCGTTCAAGTGGGGGCAATCGCGGAGTGTGACGAAGAATTGAGAGCCGTTTGTATTTGGACCCTTGTTGGCCATACAAAGAAGTCTACTTGAGCCGTCAGAACACAGCTTGAGTCACATTGATATCCACGTACCCTTCAGAATCCAGTGGTCTCGTCAAGTCTTCGTCCGCGAACGGGCTCCCGTAAATAGATTCTCCGCCCATACCGTTGCGTTTTGTAAAATCTGTCGTCATCGTCATCAGCCAGGCAAGTTTCAACAGAGAATGAAAGGTCCACACCTCCGCCTTGTATCATGAAATCCTTAATGGACCGATGAATGATGCTGCCCTTGTAGTACAGCAGCCGTTCGGATATGGAAGAGAGACCCTTCTCGCCGGTACATAGAGCGCGAAAGCTGCAGTGATGGTGCACGACACACGTAGGAGGAGTGTAAATGCGGAGATGAGCCTCGGTGAGTCGGACGAAACGGCGGGGACGCACCTACTTTTCGCATGTTTTGGGTGCAGTGTCGGCGTACAACTCGAAGATGACCCTAGTAAAACGCGTTTAGATCCTCACAAACAGCTGGACGTGGCGCAACATACCTTCCAATGGGACTGTTGTCGACGGAAATGTCAAAAAACACGCGTGGGTTGACCATGGTGAGGGCGGACGGAGCAGAGTTCATTGGCGCCCAGGCCAGGGCGAGCGGATATGGGGGCCACGTGGTCTTTCCATAAGCAGATAACTGGATCTCGATGCGAGCTCGCGGTTTTGGTCGTCGCCGTCGCCGTCGTTTTGCTCGTCGTTGGCATCCCTCGCGCCGTCCTCCTCCCCGTCGCGCTCACTGTCGTTGTCGTTGCCGACGTTGGCGCGTGTGTTCCCTTTTTTGGACCACGGTTCATGCAGCAAAGGCCTCCCTCTTGACATCCCTTTTCTGTCCTTCTCTGTCTTCGTCTGCGCTGCTTTGGTCTCTTCTCAGCTCCCAGGCGGTGCCCTTCCTCCCCCACCATGTCTTTCCTTCAGAAACCCCCGCCATTAACAACGTCGCGTCGTGGCAACCCCAACGTCCCCAGATTCAACGCTGTCGTCCTAGGTGGTAAGTCTCCGCACTGCTCGATACCCCAGCAGTCCTGCTTAAGCTCACGTCTGCCACTGTAGCCGGAGGTGTCGGGAAATCTGCCCTCACGGTCAGATTTGTCAAGAACAGTTTCACCGAATCGTATAACCCTACGATAGAAGGTACGTCGTCTCGTCGTCATCTACTCATGATCTGCGTGTTCTCATCAAACGATATGCAGAGACCTATCGCCGCGACATATTCCTTGATGGAGAGCGTTTCACGGTGCGTTCTCACCATAGCATTATCTCCTCAATACAGCATCTCATCGTGACATACTTCCTGCATGTTCAGATGGAGATCCTCGACACAGCGGGTGCAGAGCAGTTTACGGCCTTGAACGAGGGGTACATCAAGGTACGTTTTTTTTGGCGCACTCGTCTCTTTCGTATCGAGTCGTAACGCTCTGTGCGCAGGCCGGACACGGCTTTGTTCTTGTGTTCAGGTGAGCAATGCTCTCCATCACCGTACTAGCATGTCTGATCTCTGATCTCGCTCATCGCATATGTTAGCCTCACGTACGAGTCAAGCCTCCGGGAGATCGATGACATACGGCAACAAATCGCACGGATTAAGGGCCCCGATGCGGTGAGTACATACCTGCTGCATTCTCATGTATTGTGCAATCGAGACTCAATTCACTATCGCCAGAACGTTCCGATCGTGGTGGTTGGCACGAAGTTGGATCTGGTAAGGCTCCCCTCAGGCCTCGTCCTTTAGTAGCGTCGTCTTGATCATGGTTCTCAGGTCCACGAACGTGAAGTGACACGAGATAAGATCCGACAGCTCGTCAACGAATGGAGCCTCCCTTTCTACGAGACATCGGCCAAACAGAACTGGCACGTGACGGACGTCTTCCAGGATCTGCTCATGCAAATGCGTGATCGGTACAAGAACGAACTTGCGTTACACGCAGGAGCGAAATCGAAACGGAAGAACAAGCGGAGAGACCACTGTGTTGTTATGTGATCATAGCTATGCTGGTGTTCTCTTTGTTATTGCTTTCCCCGCTTGTCTCTCTTTCCCATTGTCATGTATCCTGGACTGTCTCGTCGTCGCTGTTGGTTGCTGTATCGCGTGGTATTTGTTGGCTTAACATTTCGTCCCTCCTGTTCTTGGCCCATTATATGGTACGTGTCTCGTACTGACTGTATATATTCATCGCTGACATATTGCGTAGCTCCCATCTCTCAAAATTTCCTCGCGACTCGCTTGCGACCATTACTCTCATTTTCCCTGCCCCTCCTTCGCTACTCTGGCTTCAACGCGTGCCCCTTCAAGTACCACGATCCATCTCTCCTACTTAACAAACCCACTACTACCACCAAGCTACTCTACATCGCGACTGTCGCCATTACCTACCCTACGAACGCCTGGGCACCTCGCCGCATCGTACTATTCCCGGTTCGCTTCTTGGCCGAAGTCTTTCCCCGTCCCCAATTCGCGTCTCCCTCCGATCTCGCTTTCGCCTCGTCCTTTCGCATCAGCTGCTCCCGCTGGCGCCATTCCATGTTCGTCTGCATGTTTCATTTGCACTATCTGTACATACCCCCACATTGTGATCCAGGACACCGCACACCTGATAGTAGGTTTGATACACACATTTATATCCTTCTTGCTCGAACGTTGCATTTAGCTTACTGAGCTCGGAGGCGGGATTTCTTTTTCTGTCTCACTTTTTGGAGTTACCCATCCCATTGATTGCTAGATCTACTGCAACTTTTCCATCTTCAACGTATCATATGTTTCTTATATACGGATTCCACAGTTGTTCGTTCTAGTTCGTAGCATGCCGTATTGATTAAGTCACGTCTTTTTGGGTTTTCTAGCCAAGCATCGTATCGTGCGCGCGAGTAGCAATGCTGTACAGCCAGCCTGTACTTGAAGACCATTGAAGACATGAGCTGCGTCATGACAATAGAGGTGAGTTCCACGGCCAGTTCGCAAGTTCGTGACATTGACTGACCGGGACCGCAGAAAGCTGTATAGATCCCGGCAGCGTAAAAACACGATCTGTATGTTGAGAAGACTGTCCCGGGAAGTATCGTCAGGCATAATCTGCCAACAGTCCACGCACTCCTGTGTCTGCGCGATGTAATGCAAGCTAAGGAAAAGTGAGCAGTACACCAGCTTGAACGTGCGCGCCAGCACTAATGCCGTTCTAGTTCGAAGAGATCGGACTCACGAGGTTGAGATGTTGGCTTCTTAGCCACGGGAGACCAGGTTGCTTCCGAGGCACAAGAGGCTCTTCGGAGCGTCAACGAGCGATCACATGTTCTTCGCAGCAGCAGGATGTGCAAAGTGATAACCAATGATTGCCTTATCGATACGACCATGCTACGACCGCTAAAGGAATGCACAGACCACCACTGCATCTGCACTTTCGCAGTCAACGATTTCGCAGAGTTGTGAGCACTGATATCACTGTGGGCGTTGTGAAGTTGATCAGTGACTTACCTCATTTGCCGCAGAATCAATGGATCCTGAACAAGAGTCTACGTCACCACCCGTCCTTTCAACCGACAACGACGCCACTCGTCGAGCAGTCTTGTCCGTTGATTGGCTCGCTGAACTACGTGATAAGCCTTCCACGATTACAGACTGGGTGGTCTACCTGCACCAACAAGAGGAGAAAGACCTTCAGAGACGCTTGCTACGTACTCTTACGATGACGACGAGGTCGAGGTCACTTACGCTGCCCAATGGATCACTGTTCTGGAGAACGGACTTCCTCAGGTCCTGATAGACATTTTCACAAGCCCTTTCATGCTGACCGAGGGTGGAACTGGATTCGCCGTACGTCACATGGATTCATCCCTGTCACATTCCTATCTCAGTCTCAATGTTTCTGTAGGACGTGGACTACGCTTCACACATGTCGCTATTATTGTCTGCATTGCTGAACTTGCTGCTTAAACTGCGAGATGATGAGCGTCTCCGCGAGTGTACGTTGAATGTGCTTCGGCGCAGAGAGCAGGTTGTTCGCACTATCTGGAATCATCGATCAATAATATACAGCTTGAAAGATGAAGAGGCCACTTTTTTGGGAGACGACGAGCCTCCGACCCACGCTCTGGTGAGCTCAATGTATACATGCGTTGACATGTTATCGTACCTTTCTCAAACACTGCTGTGAGTTCTATGGCTCAATTGCTGCGGTCTTCGAGATACTGATTTTGTTGTTCGATGACAGCGGTTCCCTTCCCTCGATGGCTTCGTATACTGCACGCGTATTGGCTTTCTGCTTCACTTACGTTCCCCTCACATTCTGCCGGGACGGAAATATGAGCGTAGTACTACTTCTGCGCGGATTCTCTCGCAGAATCGAAGCTAAGCGCGAGGGACACCGATCCCCAAGCTCATTTTCTCGAAGAAGCCATTCTCTCCGGGGGGATTTCCTATGTAACGGACTTTTTCAGGCGTTTATTCGGTACACTTCGGCTGCAAGATGTCGTGGACGATTTGGCCGCAGACTGCATCGAGGTCGCTACCGACCTGGCCTTCCCCTATGCCGACGCCATCTCGAAAATCGATGTGCTCGAAACGGAGCTTGTGCCCAGTCTTCTGATTGGCTGTCAGCGGCAACTGTGCTCTTCGTCGGAGGTGGCGCAGCGAAAGTCACTGGTCCATGCGGTGTCATTCATGTGGTAAGTGGATCTCTCGTAGTGTCGTTGTCGCGAAAGGCTTAATTGACTCTCAATGTCAGCCGTCTGCTCGAGAGCGAGTCGACACACGTGGTTGCTACGGGCGAGTTTAAGAGATACAGTGGGAAGATGAACTTCGTTGCTGTGCTGAGCAAAGCGATGATATCATCGTGTAGCGGGGACGTTGTCGGCCCACGGACTTTAGTATCAGTCTCAGTAACGGACTTACGAGTTTGTATGGAAACAGATAGCTCGGACTATTCTCTCGACTTATGTCTGTTTGTA
>RWJN01000338.1:0-38003 GCA_004332605.1 Steccherinum ochraceum
AAGTGTATTCATGCCCTGATTACACCGATTTGTTCGCAGTGGCAAGAAGAAGACAGGAAGAATCAGCACGGGTCGACGTAAACTCGGAGTGACCATGAATGCGTACCATCGTCCCGCAATCCGACCATGCATAATCCGATGCGAGTGAGGCGCATCACACCCCGCGTTCGTCCAGAGACCTGTTGTCCGAAAGTCCAGAGCGTCGACGACACGAACCGGTGACCCAACCTGGTACGCTAGAAAGCGACAGGTTGAATTGACTATCGGGAAGGAAAACGCCAGTGAAAGTCCAGAGCTAATACAATGTCGTCAGTTCCAAGGATCACTTGATCGCGAAACGCCCTTCGAGGCCAATCAAGCTGTGCTTCTGCGCGCGCGAGGTGGCTCTTCCGTGAGGTCAAGCAAAGCATTGCGTCAATTAGTGTGAAGCGAAGCAATGCTGCCTCGCACCGCACGCGTGGTTGTCCTCATTGGCAACAGTCACATTCTCATTTCCCTTCTTGTGAACTGCAAGGAAGAAAGCGCATGTTGGTGATAGCGGTGGCGTATGCTGTACGGACCGATTTTGCGGGGTCGTCACAAGGCACGACTCGTCCGATCGTGATCAAGTTGTATTCGGCATACATATACGACCACAACGCGTCGCACGCATCGACAGAGAGAAAAGGCCAGATATATCCCGATAAAAGGTGATTATCCGGAGGATGCTGCGGCGTGCACAAGTCAACTCGAGAACGTGGACAAAGACCAAGGTGTGACTCACCTAATCGTATCGTCTGCATCATCCCGCAATCAACCAACCATCCCAGCAAAGGTCCTCGTCCAACAAAGAGCCTTGTCACATAGCAGTACATCTCCTCCTGTCGCGTGTGGTCCGAGCACGTTCGCGTTCCGTCCGTCCAAGCCGACACCTCCTAGCCAGCACACGACCCAACTCTCCCAAAACCGGTCTACGACCTTCGCATCATGTCCACACCGGGTTCATGAATCGTAAATCTCCCTCCACATTCTTGCACAAAGGAGACAAAGAGACGAGGCCGCGTGTCCGGTCACAAGAGCACCAACGCGGCTTGAAAAGCGCTGACGGAAAGATGTATGTTCGACTTTGAACAGGGGGTTGTGTTGGCGTACAATCACGACGTTCCGATCAGGCGCTTAGCGCCCGTAGCATATCGTACGCAGATCGTTGTAGCGTACATCTTTCTTTCAAGCAATCATGGTACATTCACTCTAAACTCGGTCGACGCCCCCAGTCGACACTTCATAACTACAATAGGTTATGGGCCCCGCTCGACGCTCTACCTTGCTTCACGGTTAGCAGCCGTTCATCCATGCTAGAGTACGGTCGGATTTCAAGATCTCAGCTTGGCGATAGCGCATCCCGCGCATTCATCCAGTCCTACCGACAATCCGGAGCGATCACACATACTCTACGCCGTCGCGTACTCGCGGCGAACGCTCTCAAGTCCTCGCCAACCCGAGGCAAATTCTCCGCCACGATCTACCCATATCGTGCCGATCGCCTACTTGCGATTGGGCGGGACGTGAACGGTGGTGTCAGAGCCCTGTGCGAAAGAGCCAGAGGTTGACAGCCGACGTCGCTGCTCGTCGTGTGCCAGGAGGAACAGCCCATCCTCGAAGATGGGACCTTGCTGGAGAGAACGGTAGAAGGATTCGGTGACGAGGGGGAGTAAAAGGAAGCTCAACGGCCAGGAGAGGCGGGAGGAGCAAGAGGTTGGCTATTCAGGGAGGTTGAAGACCGGGGGAGATTATCCACGAGAGGCAAGCACATCCATTCGAAGAGACCACCGAGCACGGGTGGAACGATCTCAGGTTGCTGCGCCACCGAATGCCCGTACCCCCATCACACCTTCGAGGCGTCGACTCGAAATCGCGGCCGAACATCGCGCGATTACTTTCAAGTTCGCATATTGGCTCATTATTCTTTCGCATTGGTACCCATCTGGACCGGCACTCTTCCCACATTTCGGAATCAACATACCCATCATTTCGCACCGCAGCATCACGTCTATCCCATTTGCATCCCTCGACAATTCTACACAAACAGAACGTTCATTCTACCCCACCAAATATAGGGTATCTACCGGCGACGATTTACCTCTCGGCCAATCCAGGTCTTACTTCGTCGACATGCAGACATGATGCTGGATGCTTTCCGGTACTCATGACCGTACCGATGCGGAGATGCTGTAATGGGCGGCATACGGAGTAGGATGGAGAGTCATGGAGAGGAGCTGGTATACCTTGGGGAGGACTGTTCTGAAGACAGAAGTTCAAATTTCAGTGGGTCGAGGAGGGCTATGACAGAATTGCTGTTATTGGTATGTTTTCTTGCTCAAGTTTCCATTCAGGGTGTGTCTCAGGTTCAGGGGGAGTATTCTTTTCATTCCCATTCCTTCATTCGCCCCTTCAGTATCTCATCGTCACTTTGTGCTTGAGGGGGAGTGTTGGCGTACAATCACGACGTTCCGATCAGGCGCTTAGCGCCCGTAGCATATCGTACGCAGATCGTTGTAGCGTACATCTTTCTTTCAAGCAATCATGGTACATTCACTCTAAACTCGGTCGACGCCCCCAGTCGACACTTCATAACTACAATAGGTTGTCCAGATGGATTGAGGATCCTCGGTAGATGAAGCACAGCAGGTAGTCGACATTGCAAGCGATGAATGAGGGGGAGATGAATGTGCGATACTAGGATTTCTTTCCGAGTCGCCACTTGTCAGCGAGAAGGGGAGCGCCCGGCCCGCCCGGCCATCCCGCCACTCCTAATATGGGCGTCCGTCGGCCACTCCGAAGCCCGAGATGAAAGCGTTGCTTGCGCGTGCACCGTCTCTTGACCACACTATTCACCGCGGCCATGAACCCCACACACCAGAAGACATCGAACGAGAAGACAGAAAGTGTCACGCTGTCACTCACCCAACCAGTGCGCAGGACTGCTTACTGCTGCGCCACACCTCATAAGACCGCGATCTAGATCGCCTCGATCCCAAATCTCGGAGGCATCTCACTCATCCCCCCGCGGAACCAAATCCAACCCAAACCCTCATCTCCGTCATCCCAGTCATCCCTTGTTCAATTCAATTATTCCTCCACGCCACATCCATTATTGTTTCGTGACAACGCAATGTCTCTCTGGCTGGTCCCCTATCGGTCGTGGTCGTCAAGCCAACGGAGACCTCGGAGAGCGGAGGGCCATGATCAGATGCATAATGAAGGCACCTACTCCTAGCTAACACAGGATAGGACTCCTGTTTGTTTGTTGACTGCGTTTAGAGTTCGGTTCTATTGTCCGGGTGCGTTTTGTGTTGTCTTGTTCTTTTGAATCGCGTTTAACGTTCTTTATACGCGATGGTCTAAACACCAATAATGAGCGTGACTGGCTTTACGCATCTTGCATCTGTTTCTTGCATCTCTCCGCTCCGAAGCGTAGAGTCACAGTAGAGCGCAAGCCGGTGTGGGGAACGGGAAGGACAGTAAGGTATAGTCCGCGCGGTGATCATACGGTGAACATCAACTCATCAACACGCCGAAACCTGGAATCCACCACAAGCACGTTCTGCACGTTCTCCCGTTCTCGACTTGTCCAAGCTCGAAAGACCAAACGGTAGCACTCCCTATCATGAGCGTATATGCCGGCTACACTCTCCGTCTCGTATTCGACTCGGAGGAAGGGAGCGTCTCGCAACGTATCGCGCGCATTCGTCCACAGGCGTCCTTCCCTTTCTCCCTTTCTCCCGTACCGTACTTGTTCAAGCTCGAAAGAACAAGGGGGTGTCCTCCGTGCGTTCGCGACATCCGGATACGCTGTAACATTCGACGCAACACCTCTCCGTCTCGTCTCGTCTTCGACTCGGAAGCCGTCGAAGTGCAAACGAGGAACGCGAGTCGGAGGAGTTTTGGGGGTAAGTCCGGGTCCGGGCACGTCCAAACTCGTCGAGAAGGCTTCTACTACGCGTAGTAATAGTACGGTAGCATGATGCCTGTATGTGGCGTAGCGAGCTCGAGCTCGAAAGCAGAGCAGACTCTCTCCGTCCGTCCGTATGTAACGTACGTATGCGTAGCAACGGAAGAACACATGCATCTCGACATCCCCGCAATCCCATCTTGCCTTCTCTTCTCGTCCCCTTCCCCGCATAGCGCAGTCTCCCCACACTCCGCCGCAACGATCTCCATCTCCATCTCCTGCGTACGTAGCCATGGCTTGTAAACTGTTGCAACTTCCGAGATGCATGATGCGCCGCAGCGCCTTCACAGCACGACCCCGCAGCGTCCCCCTTCCCCCTTCCGCGTTCCGCCTCAAACTGGATCAACAACAGCTTCGCGCCGACGCGAAGATGCGGGGTAAAGCCCGTCACGCCTCAGTCGTATCCGAAACCCAATTTCCGATGTAGAGATCACAGTTCCTGTATTTCGGTGTAAGAAGCAGGCGGGTGCGTCGGAGGGAATGCGGGGTATATTTCGTATTCGTTTGGAGGCGTGTCGGTGTCACGCCTCCGAGATACCTGATATCCAATACGAATGAGATCATCCATACTCAAACTGTACACCGGTGCGAGACTCACAGAATGGCAACAAGCAGAGAGATAGAGATAACGCGGGGTAACGCCGCACCCCGCTCGTTCGTCCCGCATAGCGCCGTTCTTCGCTCGTCGCCTCCGACTCCGAGGTAGGCTTCTTTCTCCGCTCTCTCAACTCGCCAGCCAAATCTTCTTCGGCATTGACAGGCAATTTGAAGAGAAGTGGGAGGATGACGAAGACGGGGCGTCATCTTGGTAAGGCTCGAAGGCGGGGGAACGTCGAGATGAGGCTGGGAGGGGCGGCGACTTTGGAGAAGACGCGTTCAAGAAGTAAGTGAGGCGCGGGAGCTCACTAAGAGAGTTGGTGGTGGCTTTTCGGAGTGGTACGAGGGTGTCTGGGAGCGAGTATGAGTATCTGTAAGGACTGGTATTCAGAGCGAAGCGCGTGAGCTGTAGCAACTGAATGAGCACAGTGAACGTTAACTAACGAGACGACGAGTAGCAATGTCACTACTCACCCGTCACTACACCTCTTCGCAACATCCAGTCAAAGTCAAAGTGAACAGAGCAAAGTCCAGACTACCCCGCGCGCCCTCCAACTAGCTAGGGATAGCACATAACAGGCACATAGCGCATACCAAGGTCCACCACCGACGCCAGTCCACAAACAGCACTTCCCGCCTCCGCCTCTGCGCGCCACAATATCACCTGCCATCACGACGCGACCAGCGACCGCCGAGGATCTCCATCTCCACAAGAACGGAAATCTCCACACCCAGGCCGCCGGCACCCTCCTTCGCAACCGTCCAATCACAGCCAACAGCCAGCAGCCAATCGTGTCGGCCAGCCAATCACGACGATGCCGAAACACGGCAAGTCCAGTGCCAAGCACGCGGCGAATTTTCGGACGAGGCAAGGCGAACGGACCGGGATGGGCTGGGTTTGGATGCTGGATGCTGGGAGTTGCTGCGTTGGGATGGGCGAGGCGGGAAGAGGGCGGGGAGATTGGTTTAGGCTTTAGCTTTGGGGAGGCGTTGGAACTTGGTGCCGAGGTATGTGCGACCTTGCATGAGCATGTGCTTCCAGACACAGGAAATGGGATGTGCAGACCCGACGCGGAGCGTAACGTTGTAGAGAGGAGAAAGCTAAGGCGATGCTGTACATGCGTGGACGCTGTGTATCGTTGTAGGCAGAGTTCAACGTAGTGTACAGGATACCGAAGCGAGGACGACAACAGACAAAGAAAAAAGACGTCAACTTCGTCATAGCACTGACGCATGCCGATAACGATGCGTGCACAAAGTTCTCTGAACTTTCCAGCTATCGATCGGAAGAACCGTAGTACTGGCGGGCGACGATGGGATGGCGTATGGCGTATATCGAGTGTTTGCGTACGTCGAAGTTCGGGCGAGCGGAACGAGTCGTGCGGGCGGAGAGGGAAGGGGGAATCCCCCTCTCCACCCCAGAATGGGCATCAACGTATCCCGGAAGCGAGACGAAGAGGGAGGGCCTCGAGCGAAGCCAGTCTGTGAAAGAAGGAAAGAAAGAAAGAACAGATGCGCGTGCGTGCGCGTGATGGGAGACGGGAAGAGAGTTTGGATAGACGATTTGAGGAGGTGGGAAGGCTGCTTCGAAGAGCTGGGAGGTGGATGTCGGTTCGAAGGAGGGTGTTCGCACGTCGTCTCTTGTGATCAGAGCTCGAGCTGGTTTTCGGATTGTCTGCGACAAGTCTGCGAGCTGGGAGAAACATTGGATGTTGCGGAACGCTGGGACCCACACTACGAACAGTGCAACCACATGAACGAAATACTTGCGAGAGAGCAACCAGGACGGGATACGGAAAGCCGACGAGCGAAAGAGAGGGATGGAGGGAAAGAGACGTAATGCTGCTATCTTATTACGCGCAAAGGCGGGAAAGGATACGAAGGGAAAGGTAAAACCCTGTTCTACCGTAACGCATGTAAGTAACGGGCCACGTTTAGCCTATGATGCGCCAGAAAATTGAGGGAAGACGAAGGGGAAGCGAAGCGAGGGCGGCCGTGGCGAGAACGAGAACGCGAAGACGAAGGGCGGTGGGTAGGCTGTAGTGTTGATCCTCCTGGTAGCGGGATACGCATCATCGGCGGAGGGAGGGCAGTGACCGAAAGGGGAAGGGAGGATCGACGGATAATTGGACGAGGGCCTGGCCAGGTGGGGTGGGGGCTGCCGGACCGGGAGTGGATCATCTGAGGGGTGGGGTGGTCGGTGACTCTGCAGCTGCAGCCAATGGGAGGCCGCGGAGGGGTTTAGCCGAGGAAATGGCCAGAGGGAATGGTCGGAAGGGCGGTCAGGAGTGGGGATGGTGGACGAAGTTGCATGCTACGAGTGAGAGGACGAGTGAGAGGGGGGAAAGAGGGAGGCGGTGGGCAGGATGAGTGGACGGCAGGGATTGGGTGAGAGGGAGTGGCCAGCTGTGGCCAGTTGGGGAATAGCAAGGGCCGCGGAATCCTCCGGGGAATCGGCGATGGCGATCTGTGGACGCTGGCCGGCGATGGGTGATGTGACGGAGGTGTGACGATGACCCTGGTCACACGGAGCGCGTAGAGGGGACGGGCGTTCGGGAAGGCGGCAGGGGAGATCTGGCGATGTAGATCTGAGATCTAGATCTAGCAGTGAGGCTTGAGGCGTGATAAAAGGGAAGTCGGTCTTTCGTCCTCTGCCCTCTCTTCCTTCCCCACATCCCAGCGTCTACCCGCCGTCCTCTCTGTCCTCTACCATCCTAGGGCACTCCGGACGCACATCCCAGGTGAGTACTCTTCGTCGCGACACGTGGGCGGGCATGGCAGGACAGGTGGAGATGGGAGGGTTGAGTGGTGGCCGGTGCGGAAGAGTTCTTTGTGTGCGGGGAAGGACGATCGCGGGCCTGCCATCGACGGAGCCGCCTTGCTTCTCTCGTCGCGTGTCGCACGTCTGGTGTAAGAGTTGCTTTGTGCTGACGCTTTCCTTGTTTCTAGTACATATAACCCGCCTTCACGCTGGCCACCCACTCGACTGTACCACCAACATGATGGACATTGCTTTCGACTCCTCCTGGTGTCCCGTCTGCTCAAGACAGATCCTCCCAAAACGCATCCAGGTCCCCATCACTCCCCCAGCACCGCAAGCACCAGCTCCCGCTCCGGCGGTCCCTCCGAGCTCTCCCGTCTCTCGTGAGTGACTTGCTTTTCTTTCACTCGAAAGGCCATGTACTCATGTCTTTCTTCAGAAACGAAGACGTCATCAGATGCCACCACACGCCTCACGCGGAACAAGAACGGCACCATCCGCGCACGCAACGGTGGCCTCGTCGCAGGCACCGGTCGCGTCAAGCCCAACGGCACCATCAAGCGCTCCGACTCCAAGAAGTCCAATCCCGCCACCACCTCACCATCCCTCCCTGTCGTCGAGGCTCCCAAGCCCGCCACACCCGTCCGCCATCGCACCATCATCGACCAGGGCCCCATCCCCCTCTACTGCTCCGACGAGTGCAAGCTCGCTGACCTCCAGTCTTCCTTCGGGTCGATGGACATCAACTACCGTCCGGACCGGCACGCGTCGCCACCCCCTCTGCCTCCCGTTCCCCACAACTCCTTCTCCGACCTCTCCGCGACTGAGGAGAGTGATTCCTCTTCAGATTGCAAGTCCCCTGTCTCCGAGACGCGTCCTTCCGATGCGTACGCCGCCCTCTCCCGCATCTACGACCTCCCTCCCTGCCCACCTCCCCCACCTCTTCTCCGCACCGACACCTCTTCCTCCAACGAGTCCTTCAACGACTACTCTTCCGGTGTCATGATGGCGGCGCGTCGTATCCAGGCTGCTCTCTGCCCTCAACAGCCGACCCAGCCCAAGCGCGCTTCGTGGAGCACCCCTTCGGCTGCTCTCAGCACCACCTACGCACTCGGCGCCACTTCTCGGGCACAGAAGGCGGCCAATGAGGTTATCCCAGGGTGGACAGACGGGTCCAACGCATGGAGAGCAAGTGTGTACTCTTTCGCGGCACCGCCCAAGGCCGACTCGCCTTTCGCGAGCCAGCAAGCACGGGAGTCTTCTGAGCGGGCCTACCGGGGCTTCGTCGCCACCTCTCATCGGTCTGGCGGCGTCGTCTCCACCATGGGCGAGTCGTCCTCTTCCACTTCGACGTCGTCGTACACCACCACCAGCCGTGCTCGGGCCCCGACACGGTCCAACTCCGAGGTCGACGAGCTTTATTTCAAGTTCGAGTCGTCCCTCTCTCGGCGGTGCGAGTCCCGCGCGTCCGTCGCCGCTCAACATGCTCTCTCTACCTCGCCCACCGGCTCCATCCGCTCCCTCCCTACCACCTGCCGCTCCTCCTCCTCCCTCTCTTCGTACCCCACTCACTCGCGTCGTCGCGAGGTATCCCTTCTCAAGCCCGGAGCGGAGGGCAAGCTGTTGGTGCCCAACGTCACCATGCGGAGGACGCCGAGCAGCTTCTCGGAGAGCTTTGGGACTGCGCCGAGGATGCAGAGGAGCCCGTTGAGTCGCCAGGGGAGTGATGTGAGCGTGGAGGAGAGTGTGATTGAGGAGGATGAGGATGTGACGATGAGGCCGATGAGTTTGCCGGCGACGCAGCCGAGGAACGATGGTGAGCCTTTCTCTGTCTCGTCTTGTGTTCTAAGTACTTACGTGCTCCCTTCTTTCGTAGGACGCTCGTGGTCATACTCCGACTTGCTCACCTACCCCATCATGCAACTCCCTCCTAAGAAGGAGAAGCGTCTCGAGAGGCGCGTCGTCGACGGCAAGGAAGTCGAAGTGGAAGTCGAGGTGGAGGTCCACCCCGAACGCAAACGCCTCTTCCTCTTCCCCGGGAAGTCGGCGTTCCCCAAGCCCGCATCATCGCCTGCGTACTAATCGGTCCTCTCGGTCTCCCTTCCATTCTGGCATCTCTCTCATCGTCCACTGGCATCTATCGGCACATTCCTCTAATGTTCATACCCTACCTACGCTCTCCTGACTTCAACATACCCAGCCTCTCTAAGGATACCTTCGCATACCACCTAAAGCCTCATCATACCACCCCCTACCACCTTACGCGCATGCGCTACGACGTTCACGATATTGACTATTCTGCCTCCTCGCATCCACTGCCTGCCTATCACCCTCACATCCACATCGCATCCATCAGCATTACTACTCATCTCACAACACTCATCGTGCATGGTCATCCATCTTCGGACGTCGTCTGGGCTTGTCTGTCGTATCCTTATATCCCCCCTGGTCCCCGTCTCGCGTCTCGGTCTCGGTTCTCGTTTCTTCTGTTTCACTTCGTCGTTGTCACATACCCTACGCTTCGTATACCTACCTCCCTCTACGTTACCCCTCCCCATCCGCCCTCCGCCCTCCAGCATCAAAATGTCGTATAATCTCTCTCCCTTCTGGTCTTTCTTGAATGCGCTTCCCGAATCACTTGGGGGCGCTGTACTATATGTATCGTTATACCTCTCTCTCCATCCCTCATCCTTTTCTGGTTTCATTCACATTGTGCATTATTTTATCATCCTCGCATCTCCCTCTAACGGATTTTCTTTCCTCTTTCTCACTTCGGATCGGGCTGTGGCTTCGTGCTTCGCATCTTTTGTACTTTTATCACCCACACAATACCAAATACCAACCCAATTTCTCCACGTTTCCTTTATCTCGTCGCACCTCGCTTTCGCTCGCTCCTTCTGTCGTTTCTCTCGTTTTGGTCTGGTTTTAGTTTACTCGCATACCCGCCTGGCTGGTGCCTCTTCTTCCTCGGTAGGAGGGAGAGGGTGCGCACTGCGTTGGGCTTTTAGTGTTTCACGTTAGGTGGAAGGAAATGATTTTTTGAAGTCATCTTTTTGGTGTGCGAGTGCGAGTGATGGATTTGGGGAAGACTCTGTACATATTGATTGTGGGTGTATGAATGGGTGTACCGTATATAGAATTCTTCTTGGGTGAATCGAGTTGTGTACTTTCGAACCTGCCACTGCGTGAACTTCTGCCAGAACTGCGAAGCTCTGGCCCGTCCACTCAAGGACGTCCGGCAGTGACACAGCGTCAATTGCGATTTCTCCCTCCTCCACACGACTCGGACGACCATCCCCAACTCAAACACGACGAGGACCCAGACGTGCTCTATTGCACGCGAATCGCGAAGCTGTCACTCTGAAGCGGTCCGCAGTTTGCGTCATGTCCAATTATACCTCCTCTTGCTCCTCTCCTCTCCTCCTCTTCGCAATATTCTGAAGCAGGTTCTCAGGCTCATTCGACCTCGACCGCGCGATCTTCCGTCCGAGCCGCTTCTTCCCGCCCAATTGAATTGAATTGAATCGGAACCCACAAATACCTACCTCCCGAGTCCCAACCTCCTCACCGGACTCGACGCGTGCGCCACGCACAGGTGTCTCATCCTCCTCCGACGCTCTGAGTCTCCGCCCGATCCGACTCAATTGAATTCCAATGCGTGCTACTGTATCTATGTCAGGACGCCTCGGGGAGCCGCACGCACTCAGGTCTTCCGGTGGGGATGGTGGGTTCGGGATGCTCGGTAACTTAGAGCTCGGCATTGGGGATGTTTGCTCATCCCTCGGGGGCGGAACCAAATTTCTGGCTGGGTGATGAGCTTGTGATTATGGTGCGCGGTAGGGCCCGGACCGCGAAGAGGCGGAAGTATTTCTTCCTGGCTCGACGACCATGACGATGAAGGAGGCTAGTGCGTATGTTCGTTGTCATTCTTTGTGTAGTGCTGACAAGGAACGGTACCCAGATCCAGTCAATTGTTCAGGATCGCGCTTTGCGTCCGCGAAGGCCCATGTCACCGAGGAGGTTTTGTCCCTTTGACGTTCAGTCGATTCGATTGCTTGTCAATGGGATGATCGGTCGTCACGCTGAGTGACGGAGATGGAGGTGGAGCTGGTAAACCGAGTTGGGTGGGTCGTGGGCTCAGGACGGAGAGCCGCGTTGGATACCTTGGAGACTTGGAGAGCCCTTGGACGGTGACGACCCGTAGCCATACACGCGTGGAGTTTCTGTCCGGTGAGTTCACTTGAGTATCGACTCATTATTTGGGTCTCGTATGATCTGCGGTAGAGCCGAACGGATAGATACCAGTGGTGCATATTGGAGCTGTTCTCGCGTGCCAGATTGGAGAGACAGCTGGAAGTGGGACGTGGATGACGACACTTGGAGACGCGGAGCGTTCAGTATGTTTGGGTTGCACCACCATAGATTTCTGTGGGTGGTTCGAGGGCCGAGGCTCGAGCGTATGGCGACCTCTCGGACTCTGGACTCAGACAATCCGCGTCATGCATCCAACTTGGAAGTTGGTCCCATTGTACTCGCATATCGCAGCCTTCAGATCTTCAGACTCTAGCCCTGGTCATATACATAGACTCGTACAAACGGTCCGTCCTCGGGTCTGTACGTCGTCTCAACACCAGTCGGTCCGCATACAAATACATCTGTGCAGATCATCTTATACCGGTATCATAGCAAAACAGGAAATTAGCTTTAGAACAATGCTGTCTTCGCATCTCGCCGTCATCTGCTAGCTATTGACCAGTGCGAGTAGAGTCTTCGTGTAACGACGTTGTAGGCGTTCCGTCGCTTTTCCGACGCAGACTCCGAGGATCTCGCCTTGATCTCGCCACAGGCAAACTTGTTAGCGACCGTTGATGCTAGTTGATGCAGTCTGCAGAATCCAGGATGGCGAGTTCAGTCCTGTTCAGTCGATGGAGGCAGGCGCAACGGACCGCAGCGTCCGGGACCATGACCCTCCGGATGCGATCATTTCAATTTATTGAGCTGGTGATGAGGGTGATCTTCCACCTTCTTCCACTCCGGACAGACTGTGCTGCACAGCGAGATAACAACCGAAGTATATCCTGCTCAGCAGAGTGTCTCTTATCGTCGTTCATCCCATGGTATCGTGTTGCTTGATTGAGTCAAAGCAAAAGATCTGCGAGCCTGTGTCGACCCGAACTTCCGAGAAATCCGAACGAGCCGAAAACCCATGTTGCTGAGGCTGTTGCTAGAGGACGTAAAAGAGCAAAGGGTCGGGTTGGGTGGTTGCCTTCTTGCAAAAAATGTGTGACCTTGCGTATCGTCGCGTGCGCCGTGGGGTGTTGCGGGCCGTGGTGGCTGCACAGCGAGAAGATGGGACATGGCGGTTGGGATGTAACATGTAATAAAGCAGCGTAGTCGCCGCTGTTAGCTGCAATTTTTGAGTAACTAGATGCAACACCGTGTCTTGCTTTAGACAGATTGAAGAGAGGGCCGCTGCCCCTCAATGAAATTGAAAACTTCGTAAAGAGAGCCGCTCACTGCACCCGATCTCGAGCACGCCAAAGTCCGTATCCCGATTGCGCCAGGGGAAGGGTAACATTGCGCCATTGCGACCGCTACCGTCTAAGTAGTTCTTGGCACAGGTCAGATTTTTGCACGCTGAGTCTGTAGAGGCCTGTAGTAAATTCGCTTGTAAGAATGCCGTAACGGCAGATAAGAAATAAGCTCGTTTCTGCCAGCAAGTCGGGTGGAACGGCGGTCCGTTTACGGGTGGGTTGAGGGCGTACGGAGGATGCGCGTGTGTGGATTGTTTACGTCGTAGATGTGGGCTTCATTTTTGGGGGTTTCTTCTGAACTAGCTAGAGGCGGAGCGCGCTCCAGGTAGGCGGCGGGTATACTTCCAGCCTTTTGAGAGCAAGGGAGGGAGTCTTGCTGGCCTGAGAAGTCGAGCTGGAGGATGAGATGATCACCTGTAGTGTAGGGACGCTCCCCAAGAGGAGTGAAGAGAAAGCAGTGACATCACTGCAGCCGTCTTCGCAACGACCAACGCCACATTCCAACCACAAACAGCCCATCCCCGCCTCCACCGCAACCGAAAACACCTCCGCGGGCGAGCAACGCAACGACAAAGGCCCAGAACCTCGTCCGCAAGCTAGATCTTAGCACGTTTCACGCCGGGGACCCTCGGGGACCTTGGCTCGCGTGCCCGCCTGCACCATGTGCGGGGCAAGCCTAGAACGGCGCGAATTTGCATTATGGAAGAGGAACCAACGAACGGCGGAGGTATCGAGATTTTGAGATTTGTCGTGGTGGCGTCGGCGTTGAAGATGAGGCGAGGATAATGGGATTTAGCCTTAGCCTCGCTGTGGCCAATCAGCGGCGAGAGCTCACAGTGGCGGCCCCGCTGTGATGAGCATGATGCGCGTGGCGCATCTCGATGCAGGTTTAGTTTGGAAAATCGGGGGGCGGGATGTGGATCTCGCTTTGGAGGAGGAGGCCGTCATGTCACGCTCGGTTGCAGAACTGTTGGCGAAGAGATGCAGGAGAAGCGACGGAGATTCGTGAACATTGTGAAGAACCTCTTTGTTGGCGTGGGTCTTGTGAGGTCTTGTGAGGTCTTGTTGAATGCTTTGAAATTACTTGGGCCCTCGTCGGGTTTGCTCCAGGAGAGAGATGTATCTCTTCTAGGTCGGCTGGAAATGAGACAGGTACGCAGGTACCTCGGAGAAATGTACTCTGCTTGGTATGTTCTGAGTGAGGTTGAGTATACGTAGGGCAAGATCAGCCTTACCATCACCTTCTGAATCAGCGGAATGCGTCCTTTTGCTTCAAAGTGCTTCGAGCGCGTTCAGCAGCATCTCCCAGCAGGTAGTACCACTGATACACTTTCGCGTTGATCGTAGATCTTGCTGAGCCCGAAGAGATGTGCAAGAGTGCGCCATCACTCAAAGGTACGAGGGTGCTTGATGGCGGACGATAGACCAAGATAAAAAAAAATAGGCTGGCCCAGGCGTGTTTGAGTTTCTCCGAGCGCTTCTTCGTGTGGTCTGCTTGAGAATGCTTGATACGCTAGGATACGCTATAGCCTATAGGCTGGACGGGACTCCGTTGAGGACCAACAGACTTGGGAGTGGGCGACGTCATCTGCTTCAACGCTAGGCGAGAAGATACGCGGAGATGGCGACAAACGTCATGCGCCATGTTACAGTCAAAAGGGCATGCTGCTTCACGACCATCCGGATGATAAGTGTTTGAGGTTGGTTTGAGGTGAGGTATACACGAAGCACGTTGCATAACGCTGTTGATTCGCGAGCTAAAAAGTCTCCACTGCCTTGGAGAACGGTTGAGCTAAACACGATGTCCAGTGTCCACGGTTTCGTTACATGCCTGCGTCATGGGGGAGGTCAGCTGGGTAAATCGGTAGGGTGATTCGGGGCAGACGCACTACTGTTGACTATGAGGATCCATCTCGTGGTGGAGGATGTACCTACCTTTGCTGTCTCCAACCACGACAGTGGTAGTGTCACCTACGTGAAAGGGCTGCGTAAGAGAAATGGTCTTATCAAAGGAAGATGCATACCAACCCGCTACAAATTGGCAAGGCCGTCCACCAAACATGCCCTTGACATTTGGAAGCAATTCGTGACGAGACGAGAAAATCCTGGAGCGAATGTAGCGTAATTAGCGGGGATATATAGAAAGAGCTCCAAACAGGGCGTACGGCTAAGTTACGATTATAACGCAAGTGAGACAAGAGTCGGTCAATCCAGCGCGGGCGGAACGGAGCGCTTTCACGAACCGTGGTATAAAATGCTGTCGGAAGGCGATGTCAGTCTCTGCAGAACCAAAGAAGATTCAGATCTACGGCCTTCGATCCAGGGTGTAGTAGTAAACGCGCATTGCATAACACCGTTCCTGCGATATAGAACACAATGGAGTTGTGAGACGAGTTCTGCTTGGACTGAAAGCTTGGGAGTTGGGAGAGCGATCGGCGCATACACCACAACAGCCCGTTGAGCTACAAGCTCGAAGGGACATATAAGGAAGAGATCAAGTAAGGCGGTATCACGAGTTGCATATTTCGCAGGTGCAGAAGAGACCGTGACTGATCATGAGTTTTCAGCCCGATGGCGTGTCTTCCTTTCTTAAACGCGTTTGTACGCTTTGCCTCGACCACTCTCCCCTGTTCCTGACGTGGTCACGACATTCGTATCATGAGACCACGTCTTCGAATAGCTCTGGATAAAGACGTACCACGATCAACAGTCTCTCGGATTGCTGTAACGTACTTCTCGGCCACCAGTTGACGTCCTTCATAGCTAATGGGCTTTGGAAAGACAAGTGAAGGAATACACATATAAAGGAAGAGGGCGTTGAAGGCAAGAGATTGATCCTGAGATAGGATGGGCATCGAGGCAACACGACATGTCGGAGGATCGACGAACGAGACGCAGGCGAGTCCAGAAACCGTGCTCTGAAATCCACACCTCGCCACTCAGAAGGTCGGCTCGTGTTGCGGATACCTTGCTTCTCTGAAGATTGAATGTTCAATGTGTGAGCGGCACGCGTCAATAAGCAATCTGTACGGTGCACGCACGGTGAATCAACCCAAGCCTCAGCTCTCCTTCTTTTCCACTCTTCTGTCACGCCTCCGTATCTCGAGGTTGCCGACTCCGATGGTGCTGAGATAATTGACCGAAGAATGTAGGGTGTACCCTCAGACTTCGAGGGCTTCGGGCAGAGAATCCCTTCGGGCGCAGAAAGGTCTGGCCCCAAGACGGCAGGTATAGAGTGGCGATCTGTAGATCGCCTCTACTGAATGAGTGGTCTGGAGCATGAATCGTGAAGACGCTGGAAGTAAGAGTGAGATTCGTATTGCGATGCCTTCGTAGACGACAAGAATGCACTCACAGAGGCTATGATGGATGACGTCGGAGGCTCTCGAAGGACGCGGTCGAGACTCTCAAGGAGTCGTCCCACACCTCCAGTCGTTCGAGGGTGACATTAAGAAGAATCGTTCCGACAATACCTGACGTGGTCGGTCGTCCCAGATCCCAGTCAGAGACAAAGAGACTCAGAATTGCAGACGGAATGGATATGACGGTTCGGGAACAGACAAGTGCGTAAGCGCGCAGAGCTCTGCTGTGGCGCCTTGTGGCGCTCGTTTTTCGTTATGACGGCCATCTGCAGCGACGCTGCCTCTGTATCATGTCACTCTGCCATGCATATGAAAGACCATCCATTCTTTTTCAACACTCGTCGGAGCCCTCAATCGAACTCGCTTGACGTCCGGAGGGCTATGATGGACGATTCACTCCAGCACTTGATCAGACGACCGTGCTCAGGTGCTTAGCAGGTAACGTGTCCAATTGTATCGCAAGTCTAGGCAATCGTTCATCCATCTCCTGTTCAGAAAGCAGGATCGTCTCATCCCGTATCAATGAGGGTCGATGATGAGAGCACTTTTCAATTAAAGGGATTACTTAGTGCTCCCGGACTCCGACTCGTGTATGCAGATCCTCAGTATTCTCATCCCTCCGCGACTCGTTTCTTCAGAGCCTTGACGACACTCAACTGTTATTGGAGGACCTCATGACGATACTGGTCTCATTGGCTCTCGCAGTCATGACCAGCGAAAGGCAGCGATATGAATTGCCATTAGCTGGGATACGGATGGCTATTGGTATCCCGTGCGGTCGCCACGGGAATACTGCGTGTCTCGTTTGCAAAATATTCCACTCGCCGTGTTCACCTTAATCCCAGTAAGGATCTGTTTTCGTCTATCTTGGATGTCCTGGGTTCTCAACTTCTCTTCTCAGCAGTTCTGCGTGGTTGGCCTTGGCCGCGTGATAACGGTTCCGTTCGCCATCATCGTCCCGGTGTCACTGCGTCTCCAAACTCCGAGGTAGTAGTTCTCAGCGTCTGAACACACTGCTATTGATATTCATCGTCTGTATCACAGGACCCTTGCACCCGCCATGGTCACGTCGCCTCGCTTGGGCGTCGTCTATACCGCCTCGCTGTCAACGTCTGGCTCATCTTTGCATACCCAAGGTCTACCATTCATAGTCATCTCCGTTTCAGGGGCGCACTGGCGAGTCACTCAACCATCGTAAAATGAAATGCAAGCTAACTCCACCTGCGTTACAGAGCTTCTCAAGCCCTGACTTCATATAACAGGCAACGAGGACATTCCAGCTGTGGGGAAATGCGGGGCCCCACGCGATCTGGATGCGTCGATTCAATTCAAACCTCTGTGACAAACGCGCCGATGTCGAATCCAAAGCAAAGCGAATGGATTCCGAGCTGCTCGGAATGCATACCACGCCGACTTTCCACTGCACGCAATCTGTGTCACACGGGTCAAAGCACGTCGTTCAAATGATTTCCTGGTCGCGGGATGCGTCTCCTTTCGGAGCTGCTCGGGCTGTCAGACGGAACGGAATAGATTTGAACGGAGTGGTCCGTTCATAATGTCTTCCTCGTGGTTTCGTCGTTCCGGTCACGTCTCGCGGGTTCGCCCATCCACTGCACCCGATCCTTTCATCACCGCTCGGTCTCAGGAAAGATACCGTATGAAACGTTCACGGGTGTGGCATTCATTTCGCAGCGGACGATGACAAACAACTTTGTTATGCCACGATGAGGTGGTGACGCCGCCGTCGTTGAACCACCGGCTGCAATCACCTCCCTACGCACGCCCCGGTGACTGCGGATGTAACACAGCGCCCGGAGTGCATATGGTCAGTCCTAAGTTTATCCTCTAAAGCCGAGTGCCTAGCCTGATAGAGACGTTCGCCCTTGTTTAGACATATCAACACCTGTATAGATAGGCACTCACAACTCGGTGAACTGTATCATCGCGTGCTGTGCATTTCGGTGTGTCTGTCCTATCTGCTCGTCAGTCGGCGATACCGCTGAAACGCTGGGCGTAGGCACTTACCGATGAAAAACACGGTCAGGCCCAGGAAATGACAGCCATACCAATTCCACATGTCGAATCGCACCCTTGCCGTACCCAAGCTGAACGAGACTGCTGCTTCTGAGGAGTGACTATTTCCGTCTACCAGCCGCGCGTTGTACACTTCGCTTTCGATGGGCTCTTACATATTGAGGTACGCCTTCGTCGCGTTTTCTGGATGGAAGAGGAGTCACGGATCGTATTGTGCATTCGTTTCGCAGACAAGTGCCTTGGCCTACGACAGCTGTCCTGGCTTCTTTTCGTGTACTCGATGTTCTCAGCGACGTTTCTCGTCAATCTCATCGGATTGCATCGAACACCAACACTCCCGTCGTGGTTTCAATATTGGATTTCTCGGTGATCTGGTCCCGGGTGTCAGCCGAGCTTCGTGGCGTCGCTGAATCTTGATCACTTTATCTTCAACGCCGCGTTTAGCCAGCGCTCTTTGCAGTCCTAGGCCAACAGGTAAGAAGTCACCTCGTCCGCGATTAACCCACATATTGACATGTCGAGATGATCTAGCTGAGATCGTTTCTCTGTCGTCTGCGCTGTTTCCGTGATACGCTCATCAATCACTGTATGCAGTCGTCGCATCCAGGATCATACAATCCTTTCGGGTTGATACGCCCTGCATGTCACCGAGTTGACCGACTCTGTCTCTCAGTATATTTTTCTGGACAAGTCACTCTCACCCGATGCACGCGAATACACTGCGTTCAGGACCGCCGGTGGGCAAGAATAGAAGGCACTATTTGAATCTGTCGTTCCTGCAACAGGAGCGTTACCGTCAGTTGTTTCTGGTGTTATTCCTACCCAAACCTGGTGCTCACATCTGTCTCCGACATTTCCCCTCAGGGTTCAGGAACTTTTTCATTAAGCCTCACGGCTTCTGTATCTTCCGCATGTCCTGGGTCACTTGTCTTTCCAGCGACACTATCGACGTCCCGAAACTTCTGCCCTGGCTTCTTTCCGATTCAACTCGGTGCAGACAGCGTGACAAGGACTTCACGGCGGCAGTTCCCCCCGCTTTGATGAAGAGTTCAGCAGTCTGGTATGTTTTGCGCGCTCACGATCCGTGCACGAAGTCAATGTTGAACTTAATCATCTATTTGACAGGGCTCATAATCTCCTCGGACACCATCCGCATCATGTCTTGCTCTCCTCATCCAATAACGAGCCTTTGCGTCTCGTAACTGAACTCGGCTCGACCTCGTCCGGCAGCTCACCTCCCAACCATCGGCCAATCAGCATCCTGTCACGCTCACCTCCCAGCAGTATTCGCTGCACACGACCACCATCAAGGCTTCGCATTCAAACATGTTTCTCCCGTAATACGATACACGCGCAGCTTGTTCGTACTTGCCGGGGGCCGAACGAATGCAGGCAAGGAACAGCGGGGTGCCGAAGTAACTACGGATCTCTTACCATCCGCGAGCATTTTACCCTACCTGCCCGAAAGCCGGCAAGTACTACACTTCTTATGGACAAGTCTTCCTGCTGATGATCCCTCGCACCTCTCAGGTCCCACATTGACTTATTTCCACGGTATGCACGCCCTGGGGAAGCTGTACTGCAGGCGAGTTATCATGCCACTAGGTGAGAGGGAGATCTCCGTACGATGATGCTGCGTGACATGGTACTCAATTTCTCAGCAGCTGCATAGGAGCTCGCGCCGGTGAGCATGCTTGTTCAACCGGCTACTCAAACTGAATGCGTTCGCGTGATCGTGTTCTCGGTCATTCAATTATCTTCGTTTATGTCTTCTTCTCGCCCACACTCGAATTGCGTTCTTCGAAGAGCAATAGTACCTCGCTGGACATGATACCACAGCAAATCCTGCGCTGATAGCAATATCACGTCTTTCGACACAGCTTACCACCATCCCCGAGCCAATTCTTGAAGACAGAGTTCATCCCGTCTCTCACAGCTGATCCGCCATTTCACCGGTCGCGTTGTTAGCTCATTTAGTGCGGAAGATCCACTAGTGAGTGCAGACAACCGGGCTTCCCTAAAGCTTACTCGTCGGTCTTCCAGATGACAAGATGGTGGCGGTAAAATGCCGGAAGGATGAACTACACTGTCTTGTCGCGCGGCACTGTCAACGATCGAAAAGCAAGACTAGCTTGTTCAAGGCGCGGTATCTAGAGATGGCCCTTCAGCAGGTGTGTCAACATCTTGTGGCGCCCTGGCCCTTTCACGAAAATATCTATTTCTCCCGTATGTCACAGCTCGTTATCTACTGATACGACGACTCAGCTGATAATTGAATGATGTAGGCGGGACCTGTCAGTCAGAACGAATCCGCTATGGACACTCCATAGTGCTTGATTTGTACTCGACGTTACTTACCCATCGGCGATTGCATCGTACAAGCTAGGGCAAATATGGCCAACAATTCTTCTAGCTTTCCCATCTAGCACGCCGTGAAAGACACCGACAGTGACCGGACCAAATGCGTGGAGAATGGAGAAGAGGTCGGTGCAAAGAACTCGACAGTCACTCAATCCTTCGTATGTTGCTACACGGAGTACTCTCTTTATCTTCGCATTGTATTCTTCAGTATTTTCCTCATCGTATCATCAACAGGTTTTCCAGCTAAGAAGGCTGCCTGCTTGTTGAAGGCGTCGGTGAGTAGGAATATTCCAGCGGGAACATAGAACTCAGGGTTACTCTATTATATAGACCTGAACCCCGTTCTCGAATACGCCCGCCTAGCTCAATCGGATAGAGCGTCAGACTTTTACGCACGTCTGCCTCTTTGCTAGGTGTGATCTGAAGGCTGCGGGTTCGACCCCCGCGGTGGGCTAGTATGTTGCTGATGGAACTTGTTTTCTACCGCAATGATTTTTTGCTCGATTAGACCTACAATATATGCAATTGCAGCTTGATTTTATTGACCAACACACCTCGCGTGCCAAGCTGTGTCTGTAAGGAATATCATTGACCTCGCCTTCGGTCGACGAAATTGGCGTACACCCTTGCCAGTGGTGGGGGCATCCGCTCTTCCCAGAGAGTACGGATAACGAGCGTGCTGCACGCTGCGTTCCTTCCGATATATACCTATCCCTTATGTATTCTCAATCGTTGTGCGTCCAACGTGCAACCATCTCGATCCGCGGAGCTGCGAGTACTTCGACACACAAGAGAAGCGTATATGAGCAAGCTGGGGCATATCGCTCCGGCGGGGACAGAGAAAGGCGAGGCGAAACGAAAGGCTTTGGACTCAGGAGGAGTTGACGACTAACAACTATTGCGAAGTGGCTCGAGGTGGGAGGAGCACACCATTCGTAGGCGGAGACCGGCCGGTGTCACTGTACGCGGATGTTCAGCTGGCGGACAGATTGCTTCGCGCCAAGAATGTGCTTGGAACAGGCTCTCGGAAGGAATGGGCTCGGATCGACTCAATCATAGGCAGACGGTGGTTGGAATCTATACACATTGGGAGGCAGTCAGCGGTCTTAGTGACCGACTGCGTTTGTCACTTGGTAGCATATGTTACGGACACCGAATTGGAGAGGAAGAACGAACATGAATATTCTGTGGAACGTAATACAACACTCGAAAGAAATAGGACGAAGACCACAGTCTTACTGGCTTGTCGTATTCAGGGACTGTCAGTCGTGTGAAGCTACTCTCATCCCTTCTTCATATAATCTCAGTATTGGTAGTCGAAATGGTCGAGTTTTCGTATAGCCGCATAAGCGCATGCGCATGGCAGAGGGTCACTGCTGGTGACTGAACTCTCTTTGAGCTCCCCAGAGTCCTCTCGATTCATCCATGCACGACTGTAAAGGTTTGCTATGCCGCTTCACAATCACACGAGTCAGTAAGAAAGACCGGAGCAAGGTTTGCGGTGAGACTTACTAGAGGGATACATAGCGCCGCATGTTAGAGAGTATTTGTATGACGTCGGGGATCATTCTCCCCACGTCTTTCGGTCGGTCAAAGTAATGTGAATCCTCATCGAAAATCTCGGAAAGCCAAGCGTATTGGAACATCCCGGCCATATCTGGTGCCGTCATCGTAGAATCAAGTCTGTGATTGGCACGGGTCAGGTTGAAACGTATTGGTTGTATAGACCAAACTCACTTGGATTGCACAGCTTGCACGAAGTCCCAGACGGTGATACCGTACGGATTGCGAACCTCGATATTGCAGCAGTTCTCCAGGGCCATCGACGTCACGGGAGGAAACGTGAGGAAGCTGCGCTGCGCAACCGGATGGTTGCACAACAACGCATCCGGCGGCATCTTTGGGAGATCAGTATCTTCCACGTCGTCCCAGTCCTCTTGATATTGTGCTCCTAGTGCTCGCAGATACGGGTCCGTAGTTGGCGTCAGGTCTTCAGAGCGGACGCGTTGGAATGCGATAGCACCAAGAACGGAATCGAGTATCTCAACGTCTTTAGTGCCTGCAGTCGCTTCCACGAACATGGATTTTGCAGATGGGTCAAGGAGAGAGTCGAAGTTCATCTCCAACGTCTGAACGAAGTTCTCTGATATGGGTCGTAAAACCTCGTCAGTACGTGAGGTGAAGAATCGAGAGAGTGCATGCTATAACTCACGATTCTGAGCCAACTTCTTCATGCCACATTGCTTGACTTCACATTCAGCGTCGGTGACGATGCACTCTTGCGCGACCTTCTTCCAATCGACGCTTTCCGGCGTTTCTCCCTCACACGCGAAACAGCCCAGTCCGTTCCGCAAACAGAGTCGCTCCCAGAATCGCGGGTCGCCGTACACGGTGTCTTCGATTGCATCTGGGACCAGAGCGAGATAGAAACGTACGTGTGAGAGCATGTCTGAGGGGCACCAATGATCTTTGACATTGGACCAAAGCTCGATAGGGAGAAGGTTTTGAAGGTGTCGTCGTGGATGCATGTGTGTAAGGTGGAAGCGGAGGATGTTGGGGACGGAGCGCAAGAGCCAGATAGAGGGGCTAAGTGACTTGCGTGCATAACTGGTCGAATCCATAGGGGTGAAGAGGGAACGGGAGACTCCCATTTCGGTTCCGTGGAGACGATACGTCGTCGGAGACTATACTCAATGCAGGCATCCGACAAATTCTGGACAGACACAAGACTCAGCTCTTGTGAATGTTTTTAAAGTTTGGTTGACGCACCTCTATCGCAAAATGTCCGAATCCAACCCATTCTTCGTCCGAATTCCAACGTCCGTAAGCGGCTCATAGAGTCGAGTATCGCAGGACAGAAAGATCACCCCTTGTGGCGATAGTACCATGGTTCGACGTAGATGGAAGGTGAAAAGTAGGGTGGCCATAGCGAAAGTGACCGTAGAGGTGACCGTTAGAAGGAAAGTTGTTGGGCGCTCTTTCACGCGAGCCTCGTCAAGCAACAGTTCGGAAGACACACGTTCTCAAATCAAGCCAAACAAATTGTATTCAATCTACAGCTACTGCAATCTCACTCTGAGCAATGTAGAATCCCGTTGCAATAGTCGAAGTCGTCAAATCACCGCTTGCTTGCCGTAGCTGCAATGGTGCGTATTGACTGGCAGAGGAAGGGTCCCAGCCGACCGCCATGTGTTCATAAGGCTTTTCGGTCTTGATACAGTGGTATAAATCAGCTTCTCCATGACACATCCCCATGAGAAAGCGCAGTACATTCAAAGGGTATCTGAAAACCTCGTCAAGAAAAGAAAGAACACAAATACAACAAGGGTATCTCCAATTCTCGTTCAAAGCACCCAACCCGAAGAAAATCCAGAAAATCCATGCCACTACGTCCCAGCCCCGCCTATCCCAGACGAACCATCCCTCGGTCCAAGCTTCAAGATAACTCTCGGCAGTTTCTTCACCACATACGGCGTCTCGTCTTCAGCAGCCTTCACCTCCACTGTCACACCCACCGGCCTCGACGCCGATGCGGCCAGTAATGTCTCTTCTGCACTTTCCTCCGATAGTTCGGATAGCGAGCTCTCTCCCTCTGTTGACGATCTCACGTCTTCTCGCTTCGTCACTGGAGCTTTCGAGGTCCCGTTCCGTCTGGAGGTCGTAGATGTGGAGGCGATAGACCCCAACGACGCAGAAGTGGAAGTGGAAGGGGTGGATTTGCTCGGTCGCTGTCGCAACGACCTGGAGGAGGCAGGTATGACGGCTTTCGTGGCTGGAGGGCTGGTATCGATGGTGGAGAAGATCTCGAGGGTGCGTTGGAGCCATTCGGGGTGGGGAGTCGTGGGTTGGACTTGTGCTTGGGGTTGGGAGACACGTCCGCCGCGGCGTTTCTTGGTGGCTTGTTCCAACTGCATGCAGAAGAAAGACCGCGTACTCAGACCATGTGGCAATGACGAGAAAGAGCAGAATCGGCGTACCAGAACCAAGTTCTCAACCTTCCACCACTCCTCCACCTCCTTCCTCTCCTCTCCCTCTCCCGTACCAACACCCGCCAACCCAGCAAGATGCGCCATCACCCCGCTCGTCAACGCCCGATCACTGTACCCTCCCTCCAGAACGCTCACCATCCTCCCTCGGGCGTACTGGTCGGCGAACGTACACGCGTCGTGGGTGAAGCGGTGGTAGAAGGTGGTGGGGACGCGTCGTTGGTGGCGTTGCATGTCTTTGTTCTCGTGTTCGCACGCGTCGAAGCCGCAGCTGCGTGTTGGGAGTGAGTATACGAGCAGGAGATGATGAGATGAGGAGGGGCTTACCTGATGAACACGAGGACGTCGTCCCCTGGCCCGCCTGTTTGATCAAGAAAGTCGGCCGCTTTGGTCAAGAGCCTAGAGTACTTCTTCGCATAGAGTTCGTCGAAGAACTCCTCGTCCGAGTTGTAAGTCTCTAAATGGATGTTCTCAACGAACTGCCCGTGTGGACCATGTATAGACACCGAGGCTGCCTGTACGAGTTCAGGCTTCCCTCCCTGTAAGAATCGCAGTCAGTGAAGACATTTCTGGAAAGTAAAAGCGCGGCGGTTACCTCGCAAGGAAAAGACAAAACATCATGAATGCTGCCGTAGTAGACTTGAGGACCTGGTTTGGCCGAGGAGGAGCCCGAGGCTGCTTCGAGGGTTTGGCGGTACGTCTCTTCGTTGATCTGCCAGACGATGGACTGCGTCCCGTTACCTAGGATTCCGTTGAGATGTGGGAAAAGGGTCAAGCTTAGGCAACGTACCATGATGGAGGTCGATATCCACAATCACGACACGGTTGATACCATGCTTTAGATGAGCTGCAAAAACAGCGCGGTGTCAATTCGCGTACTCCATGACAAAGTAGAACATGAACACGCACCATGAGCCGCTCCGACGGCGACGTTATTCACGAAACAAAAGCCACAAGGAGTCTGCTACGAAAGAGGCGTGAAAGCGTGAGCAAAGGCGTAAAGCGGAGAAGGTTCTGAGTAGCGCACACCTCTCCACAGTGATGGCCTGGAGGCCTGACAGACACGAAAGCGCGTCGAGGAGCAGGAGGTAAACCGACTGAGCGACTTGCGGCAATGACAGAATCGACAGCTTCGCATGTTGTGCCCAGAGCACCTTGCATGGCCTCGATGGACGTAGGGCACACTGAAGATACGTTAGTGAGTTGACGAGTAGGAGGGGTTACTCTGAACACGCACAGTATAGATCACCTTGTGAGAGTTCACGAGGAATCTCACTAACGCCTTGCTTGATATTCTCTCGACTCTCCTTAGCCCATTTGATGATGCTCTCAAGGTAGACGTCTCCGTCAATATCGCCATGAACGAATTTGACGGCAGCGTTGTTCAACAAGTTGACCGAAGCGCTGCTCTTGATCACATTGTTGGGTCGCGAAGAGGAGTCTTGGACGGTCTGACTGGAGATGTTCAGCTTCTCCAGAGCTTTCGTGAGGTCGTCATCGTCCGAAGCGGCGGGTGGGGCTCCGAGGGCAGCGGAAGTGTCTTCTTGTTTGACTTGCAGCGGTTGCAATTTGTGGCGAATGGCTTTGAGTCGCGAGAGAGCAGCAGAGATGCCAACATTTACGGCGCGGAGGCGTTCTGGACGTTCGACGATGTTGGAGGTGTCCTTGGAGCGGATGTATTGGTGGCGGAGACAGGCCTCCTGGAGGAAGACGGCGAATCGATCGCCAAAAGATGACGAGGTCATACCGAGCTGCTGAAAACAAGAGTTTGCTCAGTTTCCTCTCTCAAGAGAACGTGAGAGGTCTGCGTACCAGCAAGGCGAGCACGGACGAGATGGAAGGAGGAGCAACGGAAGTTGGAGGACCAAAGCAGCAGCGCGTTCAAGTTCCGTTGGACGCGTCCGTCGAGCGCCCGTCCACGTGCTCGTGCCGGCGGGATCACAAGCGTGGGAGAACCGGATACGGACGTCGCCACTGCCCCCTGCCATTCGGAATCGCTGTTGGCCAGCCTGTTGCTCGTCTTCCCCGTCCCCCTCGTCCTCCTCCTCATCGTCTTCAACATCGTCGCTGCCTTCTTACTCTTGCCTTGTCCTCCACGTCTCTTGTTTGACTCGCATACACGGCATCCACCCTTGGAACAAAGAGGTTGATATTCCCGAACCGAGGCCAGTCTTGTTGGCACATTATTTCATACCCGTGCGCCCCATCCTTTCTTTCTCCCTGTCCCCCGTCTCATCTTCTACCGCTCTTCCAGTGAACCATGCCTCCGTCTGCGCCTCGCTCTCGTCGACCGGTCACTGTCGACAACGACGATGACGACCCCGGAATGGCCAGCGACGGCAGCATGCCCTCCCTCCAAACCGTATCCGACTCCTCCGACGATGACTTCTCCGACGATGACGAAGAGGACAGCGACGAGTTCGTATCCGACGAAGATGATGCAGATGAAGAAGTCGATGAAGACATGCCACGCCTCGTCCCCGCCAGCGAAGATGCCCCTCGTCGTCAGTCGCGTGCCCATGATCCCGCGCTCCATCAACCCGCCCCAAGAGCTACTCGCAGCGAAGGCGTGCAGGCAAACGAGGATGCGACGACACACACGTACCCATTGCCTTCTGGTGTTCGCGGTGCTACGATCCCTGCCTGGCCCCCCATGGACCGTCGCGCTCCTCACATGGTGAGTACATGTTTCATCACTCCTAGACAGCTGCTTCTTTGGATGGAAGTCTCTTCCAACATCGGCGTTCGGCGTTCACTGTTGGGTGAAGTCGTGCACGCTCTCTGGAGGGTGTATTTTGGCCTTGGGGGCGGGCATGAGGTTTCTCGCCAGTGAGGTACTGTCGTCAGGACGGTGCAAGTTCTGCGTCGAGCTGCCTTTTATTGCTATATCTCGTCTGCCTTTGGACCTGATTTTGCTCTCTCCGTTGTTGTTATTCCCATACTGACCTCTTCCCTCAGAACACCTTCTCGGACTATGTCAACACCGACCCCGTCCTCCGCAACATCTTAGGCGCAATGCAAGGCCCGCTCGGTGCGCTCCAAGGAGCTCAACTCCTCTACGCTTTCGGGCAAGTCGCTGGCCCCCCTCCGCCAGACAAAGACCCGCAACGTGCAGAGACGATCATCGCCGCGCTGGAGAAAGTGCCTGCCGACCTCATCACACGCTACGAGAAGCTGCGTGCTGGGAACGGGGAACACGATTGCGACGGTTGTCCTATCTGTCGGGAAAGTCTACTCGAGGAGCCGCCGGTGATGGAAGAGGAGGACCTGCCCAGTGTCGCGTTCTTTGCTGAGCTTCCTTATTTCTCGGAGGAGGAGCGTTTCATACTTGCCTTCCCCTGTCCTGGCAAGCATATCTTCCACAATACCTGTCTCTCCCCGTGGCTCGCTCGCAAGACCACCTGTCCTTCATGCAGATTCGACGTCGACCCCGACTCCCTCACGCTCCGTCTCGAAACTCTTCATCCCCAGCATCCGGCCGCTCGCCCTTCTCGCCAGCGGTCAGAGGCGCCAAGACGGAAGTGGGCACCTCCGAAGGTGCCATCGTTCCCGGAGTGGTTGGAGGAAGAGGAAGCTAGAGCGGCGGATCCGACCCGTCGTCCTGCACCGCCGCCGCCGTCTGCACCGTCTGTCGCTGGCCCCTCGTCTCCTTCTCGTGCACAAGCCTCGCCGACGTGGCGCATGCAGGAGGTTCCGGATGAAGACGATGAAGGCGCGTGGACGACGGACGAGGATGATGAGGATGACGAAGAGGACGAAGAGGAAGACGAGGACGAAGAAGACGAGGACGAAGAAGACGAGGACGACGACGTAGAGCGACAGTTCGCTGTCATGCCGCAATACCAGCGCGAACTTGGCTTCCCCCCGTTCCCCTTCGCCGAGCCACCTGCGGAGGGCGGGTACACCGTAGGCGTGGGGAACATGGACAACCCGGCGTATCGTGAAGAGCGGAGACGGTTCTTGAGGAGTCTGATGGATCCGAACAACCCGCTGCAGCTGTTCTTGGGTGATGGGGAGGGAGACGTGCCGACGCTGATTCCGGTGCGGGAGCGTAGGAGGGGTGCTGGAAGGGATGATGATGATGACGACGACGGCCCGCCGCCGCTCATGGATAACGACTTCGCGATGCGTACACGTCTGTTCATGCCTCCTGGACCCCCAGCTGGCGTACGCCCTCGGCCTCAACCTGAAGGCGACGTGGACGATCTGCCACCACTCGTTCCGGAGGTTCCCAGCGACGAGGAAGATTCGGAAGACGACGATGACATCCCTCCCTTGGTCGGCGAATCGGACCAGACGCCACCAGTGCAAGTGCCTACGGGAGCGGCGGCGCATCTCCCGCCGTGGCTTGATCCACGATCGAATCACAACCCTGCTGCGTCGTTCGAGATGCTCAATGAGCTCGCGGATATCGTGCTGGGCAATACGATTGAGGACGTGGATTGATGGCTTTCGTCGGTTCGTCTCTCCAAGTCTGCGTTCGTGAACGAATCTTTTGGTGTACTATAATTCTCGTTTCTCTCTCGTTTCCAACTCATTCAACTGCAATCGTCTCTACCGTCTCCTGCATGCATAAATCACATCCATTCCATTTCCTCCCCACATCCTCCACTAAACTATAGAGAATTCCGTTTTCTTTATGTGCGTCGTTGGATTCTTTCCTTTTTGTTGCGTATGGCGGTTTCTGGTTCGGTGTACACATTACTTCTAAGGTCTTTACAGTGGTCTGTGCTCAGTCGCTAACGGAACAATCATATCTTATTGTATAACATAGCTATCTCGCCCGAGCAGGATTGTGTGCCAGACTCCAGCCATCGTCGAAGAAAGGAAACTCACGCAACCCATGCGCCACACTGTACAGAAAAAATCCGTGTCCATTATATCTCTTTCTCTCAATTCGACGTACAGTACGTGACACAGACAACTAGACGGCGAACGTAGTCAACCACTCACACGACCTGAGACCACTGCTCCAAATCCTGCAAAAACTTCTCCCATCGTCCTCCGTTCATCGCCTTGATCCTAGCCCATTGTTTCGAGTCCCTACCGAGCACAGTCCTCGCCCACATGAGCCTCGCCGCAAGCTGAGTATCCGCGTACACAGGCACATTACCACCTGCGAACGGTTGACCCCCTCCCAACTCGAACCACGCCGCGATCTTCGTCATCGCCGCCTCTAGCTCTTTCCACTTCGTCTCGCCCTTCCCCGTCCCCTCAGGAGCGATGTCCTCCAACTTGCTGCCTAGCTTTTGCTCCCTCGTGCGTCGGAAGTACTCTGCGCTCCGCGGGTTGAGGTGCTTGCATACCGCGAGTACGACGACTGAGAATAGAGGAGCTTGGCATGTCGAGGCCACCGCGGAACTGAATGCGGCTTGCAGCACGCGGGAGCCGTCTGGGAAGAGTCGGACTCCGGCGGTGGGGTAGGTGGTGTCGAGGTATTCAGAGATGGTGGCAGAGTCCGAGATGAACTTGCCCGTGTTCGGATCGTGGATGATGGGTACGGTGTAGTGTGGGGTGATACCATCGGCTTTCACGTCCGAAGCGGGTGCGCCGAGTCGTTTGCAGAGAGCTTCGATGTCGGGGTACTCGACCCATTCGGTTCTATACTTGAGTCCCTTCAGATTGAGGGCGAAGCTGGCGGAACCGAAGGTGAAGTTTGGCATGCTCGTCTTTCGTGCATAGGTTGGACGATGAACGTACCGGGTTATCCAGGTTTTAGGTGACCATGCCTTGCCCTCTTCGGTCTTTCCTGGGACATCGTAAAAGATGATGTCCTTCATGACGATCTCTGTAAGCCCTTTCACAATCAAGCGTGCTGAGTTTTCAAGGATTAGATGATAGAGTGAAGACCGTACTCACAGACGACCTTAACGCAAACACTGCTGTAGTTGCACTTGATCGCCAGAGGGAGAGATGCACTGCACTGGCGAAGCCGGACCCCTAAGCCTTACTTCTGAGAAGTGACTCAGTCAGCAGACTGTATAGCGATGACGTCCATATCAGACGGTGAATTCGGCTGTCTCGAGCTCGCGGACATTTCTCCCGCAATCGCAGAGTCCAATGTGCCCAGAACGAGTTCAAGATAAGCAGAAAGTAGAACGAGGTTAATGGGAGCGATTGAGTGTATATCTGGCATACTGTAGTACCAGTAGTACGTATGAGTCGTCGAGTTCACTCGCCGGTCACGATGCGCCTATCGGACTTTGAAGCTGATGGTAAAACAAATGATTCTTCCGACCCGCCAAAGAGTTCAAGCTCGGTTCAAACGAGATGGCGGACTGAACTAGCGAAATATACTGAGACTACACGAATCGACACGAAGTTCTTCTTGTCAAGAGTCGGCGATCGTTATGTTACACAACTTGAGCCCACTGCTGCCAGCCGTGCAGATACTTCTCCCACCGTCCTCCATTCATCGCTTTGATCCTGGCCCACTCCTTCGAGTCCTTCCCGAGCACGATCCTCGCCCAGTGAAGCCTCCCTGCCAGCTGAACATCCGCAAAGACGGGCACATCCCCACCTATGAACGGCTTATCCCCTCCAGGCACCTCAAACCACTTCGCGATCTTCGTTATCCCCTCCTCTAAATCCTTCCACTTCGCCTCGCCTTTCTCTGTCCCCTCCGGGGCGATGTCCTCCAGCTTGCCAAGCCATACTTCCCTGGTGCGCTTGAACAGCTCGTAGCTTCGCAGAGGGAGGTTGTTCCACGTCGGGAGCACGCAGATCTGGAAGAGCGGGACGTGACACGCCTCCATGAACGCCGTATTGTACGCAGCGTGCAACACGCGAGTGTTCTCTGGGAAGAATTGGGGTCCGACGTCGGGGTACGTTTTGTCGAGGTAGTCTGCGATGATGGCGGCGTCCGCGACGATCTTGTTGGTGTTCGGGTCGTGGATGATGGGCACGGTGTAGAAGGGGGTGACGCCGTCCCACGTCACGTCCGACGTGGTTATACCGAGTTGGCCGTAAAGAGCTTTGATGTCGGGTTGCTCGACCCATTCGGTCCTGTACTTGAGTCCTTTCATGTTGAGAGGGAAGCTGAGGGAGATTAAGGGGGTAGATCGTAGCACAGTAGGGCGGAGAACGTACCGAGAGTTCCAAGTGTTGGGCGACCAGGCTTTAGTCGCCTCAGTCCTTCCTGGCATATCGTAAAAGATGAATTCCTTCATGTTCGACAGCGTTGTTGGAGAGCTGGCAACTACTGAGAATCTAGCGAAGTTTGTTGAAGGTCAACGACTGCTAGCTCGTGGAGAGGGAAAGCACTCACTAACGGGGTTGAAAACAAAGACGAAGGTCGCTGTCGCACTCTGCGATGGAGGGTGAGCAGCTCGAGTCGTGGATTTATATGGAGTCTTAACCGCCTTCGACGTTCTTCGTCGTGCGGCTGGTGTTGCATGTCTTGACGCTTTGCTACAATTCCGAAATGCTGATGCTGCAAAGATGGTGTTGAGAGTCTCGAAGCATGGAGCCGGCGCGCAAGTTCTGGTGGGCGATGCGGACATGAAGCCGAGTGCTGAAGAAGCTACGAATGAAGATCTAGAACTAGCATGCGTACAGAGCTCGTTGCAGACCGAGGTGCGGCCTGGTGGGTATAAAGGAAGATTCACCGGAGGCTCACACCGCGGTAGCTTGAGACGTGGAAGAAAGCCCCATGTCGGAGCATTAGGAAGACAGGTGGAAGGTCTCAGATGCCATACAGAGCCTTGCAAGACGTCGGAGAAAGGCTCACTAAGCAAAACGTTGGCTGTGAGTTACGCGCTTCGAATAGCTGAGAACGCGTACCGACGCGGTGAAGATCGCGCAGAGTGGGATGGCGCTTCTATACACCGACAAGCGGTATTCACCAGAGGCGTACAATGCGAATATAGGCTGGTCGGAGGCTGACTAAGGACCGAAGCTTTCGATGAGTTGGGCGGAAGAAGTGAATTGAAGTGATTAACACATACCGAAGGTGAATGAGAAAGGCCGATACACGATCTCAAGCTGATTGGAAGTCGAGCATACGAATATGTGAGCTTGAGGAGGGTCACTGGAGTCGACCGCGCAATCGTTCTCTCGTGTATCCGGAGAACAAGCAACGCTGACTTCGAGCCGTCGACATGACCTCAAACAGCTTGATTGAATATATTTCAAAAACCGGCTGGACGCGCCTCACTGGACGACACCCACAAACATGGCTCTTGAAGTCGTATACCGTATACAGTAAAGCCTTGCAAGGATACGGTGCATCAACATATGTTGTTCATTCTCCAATCAATACGACTGACCTACTTCACGCGCTCAACACAATCAAAACTTCCATTTGCTTACACGACCTGCGACCACTTCTCCCACTCGGTCAAGAACTTCTCCCATCGTCCTCCATCCATGGCCCTGATCCTCGCCCACGCCTTTGAGTCCTTTCCTAGCACGTTCCTAGCCCAAAAGAGCCTCCCCGCCAGCAGAATATCTGCATAGATTGGTGCATCCCCGCCCACAAACAGTGTGTCCCCTCCCGCCTCGAACCACTTCGCAACGGTCGTCAACCCTTCTTCCAACTCCTTCCACTTCGCCTCGCCTTTCTCCGTTCCCTCGGGAGCGACCTCCTCCAACTTGCCCATGACCTCTTCTCGAGTACGCTTGAAGTACTCGTAGCTTCTGGGATTGAGATGGGTACACGTCGCGAGCGCGATGACGGGGGCCAAAACGCGAGAACACGTCGAGGCAAACGCGTCCCTGAACGCGGCTTGCAACACGCGGGTACCGGCTGGGAATAGTGGAGGTCCGGTATTAGGGTATGTCGCGTCGAGGTAGTCGACGATGGCGATGGAGTCTGCGATCACCCTCCCCGTGTTTGGATCTTGGATGACGGGGAGAGTGTAGTGGGGAGTAACGCCGTCGGATTTCACGTCGGAAGCAGGTGCTTCGATTTGTTTGCAGGCGGCTTCGATGTCGGGGTACTCGACCCACTCTGTCCTGTATTTGAGACCTTTCATGTTGAGGGCGAAGCTAATGTTATGATTGTGAAGCTGAATTCATAACGAAGCGAAGTTAGGGACGTACCGAACGTTCCAGGTATTGGGTGACCACGCCTTTCCATCCTCTGTCTTTCCAGGAATGTCGTAGAAGATAATCTTCTTCATGATGAACTGTTACTTTGCAGATCTATGAGAGCCTACAAATTCGGTCAGCTGTCGCATCCGACAGAGGCGAAAATGTGTGCTCACCAAAAAGATGCGAGAAAAGTTTGCTTGCAGTTTGCCTCGACGTCCACAACATGAAGGTGTGAGCGAATCGAGTCCTGTATTTATATCACGGCGTCGTGTGAGACGTGATTGCTTTTACAGCAGCCACAGCGACATAGACACCGCTGCTGAGATCGGACGCATGGAGCTCCGTGTTGCAAGAGCTCAATTCCCACATGATAATTGAAGCGTGGGCGAGCGCGTTGGAGACAGAGGGTGTATAATACGAGGCATGATTAGCAAGCTGAGAAGTGAGATGGTGGTGAGTAGGAAAGCTCGCTACTCAGCCTGGCGGTAGGCATGGCCCTGCATGGCCCGGACCAGCGCAGCACCAATGACCGGCGAGCCGCCGCACCAGGCCGCCGAGCTCCGCTGCCCCAACCCTACCGCCATCCTTGTCCTCAACTCTTCCTTCTGAATATTACGCCACGGCCTCTCGGTCCTGACCAGTGCCCTCCTGTATGTTTGCCGCACTAGGACTGTATGGCGACAGCTTATTTCGAGCTCCGTTTGATCTTTCTGTAAGTCGTCCTTGCACTGGCGGCTTTTCCTAAATTATGTAACCTCACTCGTGGTTGATACGCAGACACCAACAGCTACCAAGCGTTAACACGACTGAAACAATTCTTTACAACATCCTTAGCAAGTGCGCAGCGAAGGCTTGGTCGTCCAGCGCGTGGTTTGTCAGGTGCGTCATGACTCAAATTTCAGCGTCCCCATGAACCTAACTCAATCTTCAAGTTGCTGTAACTTTACTTTCGCCCACGTGAACAAGAACGTGAGGTACTGTACTGTACAAAGCAGACCAAATATCCTGACATCGAATATGCTTTGAATAGCCTTGACGCACCTTTCGCCGGTGCCAAGGCTGACGACGCCGCTCAGACGGTGCACACTATCCCTACCGCGATTCGCGAACACGGAGACGCGGAGTTCTTTCAAGGCGACAGGTCTTGGATACAGATCATTGACCGAAGTTGGCCAGCAGCCTAATTGACGGTACACAGAGGGTTGATGGACGACTTGTCGCGAGGTGAGAGCAAAGACTCTCCGCCGTGAAGGCTCCGTTCTTAGGGTATAATACAAGGTACCGTCAACACAAGATCACGTTTCTCCCCACATCGGTGTACGATATCGGGAGTGGTCGCAGCTCCAGGCGGTACATACATCTTTATCCTATCTTTGAATCTTTCGCTCACGACCATGCTTTGATAAGCTAGACCTTCGCATACACATATGGCACGCCCTGTTCGCATACCTCGCACCTGTCACCCACATGGCCCCAGCCTTCGGAGATGAAATGGTAACTTCCGTGTTTTCGCAGCTCCTTTCACTGCGTTTACCATAACGTCAGGTCTCTGTGCCGCATAGTCGCGTGTCTCGGTCAGTTACCCACCGTGACGGATGTGATTAAGACACGCGCACAAGCAGGACCTGATTGCGACGGGGTCGCATCATGTTGCGCTGCAGCGCGTTTTTAGACGGCCAAGGAGAGTGTGAAGAGATTCTGTCGCGTTTCTGGGTCTAACCTCATGCGAAAGGTGCGTACGGAGCTCGATCCGTGCGATGACTTGTATGCCTGACGCGGATGATACTACCCCGATCCACAGGCACATCGCCACAGTCTCCGAGTCTGAAGAACGAGTGCGAGGAATGCGTACGAGGTTCAAAGGCGGAAGAACAAGAAAGAAGCAGATGCGAGAGCAGCGGCGGCGGCGGCGGCAGGTCCTGCTCCCCGTGAGTCTACCCCTGTAGACGTAGCCGTCCACCGCGGTACGGCGAGGCCAGAAGACATCTTTGGCCCGCGGCAACCACGATGAGAGAGAGGTCGGAGTTTTCCTCGTCGACAACAGCTGGTGGTACTTACATGTCGTGTTGGCAGCGCAGGAGTCTGGGACAAGCCTGAAACTGTTCGCTTTGTCCGGTGCACTCAGTTCCTTTTCCTCATGTCACGCCAGATTGTCCGTACATAATCAATGTCAATGCTCATTTCACCGAACTACAAGGTGTCGAGATTATACACCCGTTCATACTACAAAAAATTAAGATCCGAAGTCCCCTTATTACACGCTTGAGAACGACTCGAAATCCTGCGGCCGTTCAGGATTTACAGCAGGATAATCTGCGGTCCAAAATGGCCTTGACGGTTGATACGTAGGTGATGGTCGTCCGAAAGGAAGGTGCGAGACGTTATCGGATCCCAGCGCGTATACCCCGCATTGCCAGTTAAATACCCATGATCCCACGTGTGATCGCAACAGAGACCGAGCGTCCCAGCATGGTCACTGTGGCGCTGTCGGCGGCATTTCAACGCATATCTGCACCGAGCCAGGTATTCGATTCAATACCACGACTAGTAAGATACGAGATGGTTTGTTGATTTACTTTATCTTGACCGCAACAGATGGGTGACATACGTTACGAGAAGCCTTTGTCGCCTTACGCCACAGTTCCAGCGATTCGCATGTAGTCGTCTCGGCGAGACTTGAGGACAAGAGGTCGGCACGAGTAGACGCGGCCTACACCGCGTCACCGACAGTGTAGGTTCTAATGGCTCGGATGCTGCATGCAAATCAGGTTAGGAAGCGAAGACCACGTTACGACGGAGGAATGAACGTACACAGCTGGTTGGATTTTGCAAGACGTCAAGATGGATAGCACCACAAGAATAACGCAGGGCTCAGAATACGGTGTGATGGTGAACGAAGTCTGGTAGTATCACATACACTGTCAGACAGACAACCGTCATGCGAGAAGATCACCACGCACCTCTGGTATAACAGCAAATCCTAAAACTTGTCCCAGAGGCAAGCTTCAAGCACTCCTCGCAGCATTCTGAACGTGAACCAGCGGAGGACGAGACCAGGGGTATACATCGAACTTCACGGAGGAGCCTGAGTCTTGATCGCGCGTGTGGCCATTAAAGTCGTCCCGTCTGACGCGGCTAGCCGAGTCGGTCGTGTCGTTGAGTCGAGTACGAGCCGCTGTTCACGTCGAATAGCTGCTTCCGTTGGGAAATTCTCGAACGCATATCCTTCGGTCGTGGTGAAGACGACTGCGAGAAGAGGAGCAGCAAGCGTTCCGTTGAATATTGACGAGTCTAGGACCGAAGTCGCAGCGAACTGAGGATCAGCGTGCACGCGATCTTGGCTCCCAGACCCGAAAGAGACACGGAGAGTCCAACAACCTGGTACCATTCTCAAAGAGGTCAATGCCAGTCATGAAAATGATACGCATACCTGCAAACAGAAGACGATCGACTGATGAATCAAATTTCTATGCGGATATGTATCGTCAGTTGGCGACCAGGGACGAGCAGAAAGCGACGCACCCTCTTGTCCGGCCCCCCTGAAGCACCAACACTCTTCGGACACCGCGTAGTCGATCGCAGAGATGCAATGAACGTTCACCAGCTAATCTTTCCAACGCAGTAGGAGTAGTGAGATGCAGTATAACATTGATACACAAGTTTTGCATTACGAATGTAAGTACAGCTTGACATATGTGAGGGGAGGGAGAAGTCTATGCGAGGAGATGATTAGAATTGGCTACCAGATTGATGAAGCGATGTACTCACCAGACACTCTATAATCATCCGTTCTTAGAAGCCCAATGATAATCGCGAAAAAAGAGGAGGAAAAGAGGAACCACGACAGACGGAGAATAGTCTGAGTCGAGTTTCGCCTCCTTAAAGCACGGAAGTCCGGAGACGGAACCGCAGGAGGCGAGCCGCGAAGTGTACTCAAGAGCTTCGCCCAGGTCATCTCGTCCGCGTTTGCTCCGCTTCTGATTCGCTTGCCAGCGGGGCGTTGAAAGAGCACCCTGTCCTGCGGGACGGAGAGATGCCCCCTATGCGTATCCCGGGGAAGCAGAGACCACGGTGCAGCTTGAGGCAGAGCGCGTAGACGGGACGAAGGGTGGCTCGACTTCCCCGACATGTCCCAGCCCGAACACGGCGCATGGCTCCCTCGGTCCCTCCCTTTGCTTCTGCGCCAGGCGGGGTGGTCGTGGTGAGGCAAACCGGCAGAGGGGTTGATGGAGTGACGTTCCGTCGGTGAAGACGAGACCCGGTGAGAGTCGGACGAGGGAAGAGGGAATATGCTCAGACCTTGGCCTATCTTTCTTCCACCCATATTGTACTGGTTCATTAGGC
>RWJN01000339.1:0-37969 GCA_004332605.1 Steccherinum ochraceum
GTTTCACAGCGCAATGCACACAAGGGGGGTTATGATGTACGCCCATCTACTGAGTGCTCATATTTATGTGTGTGCTCCTTTCACGACGCGTAGCCCCTCCCTCTTGAAGCCTGGATTCCCGGATCGGAGTTGCCTACCAACGCAAGAGCTGACGCGTTCCATAACTGGCGATCGTATTCAGGCTATCGACCGTGTACGGTGCCGTGGCGTACGATTGTACCCGCAGGCGATCCTCTTGCTTGGTCAGCCTTCGCCGAATCATTCACTTGATTCACGGTCAAGCGTATCGCGTAACAAGAGGCTTGAAGGTGCTTTCGATTCCAACGGGATCGCACTCAAGGTACATCGAAGAACGCTATGGGGAGAGGAAACAAGCGGGAGGAGGAGGAGGTAGGGGTGTTTTGCTAGTGGTTCTATTTCTAGCCACAGCATAATCGATCGCTGCTTATGACGCCACACAGGGAACAGTTACTCTGCTCGACGCGTTTGGAGTTGTACTGGGCTCACTGCTAGACGGCTCTGAGACGAATACATCTACACGTCTGGTAGGTTGAGTGCAGCTAGTCAAATAAAAATTTCGCGACGGGCAATCCCCATTTCTCATGATAGAGAAAGAGCGAGAACATCTCGCGTAACTACTGGTTGTTCGTGTAGATGTTCAAGAGCTTTCTCTGACCTTGGACGCGAAGACGACTTTGAATAAATTAGATGCTTACTTGGATGCCTACTATGATGCGGGGCCAACTAATTTGTGGGTTTGTCTACGTACACATGGATTGCTAAGCTACTCAGTGAGCTCGCTCTTAACCCTGAGGCCTGATCCGCGAAAATCGAGGAGTGGTACATTGAACAGTTCAGATGTTGCGGTACCCGCAGGCAATGATAGCCTCCCCGAGCCGCTTTCTGCGTCCCATACGCATCTTATGCATTAGTCACAGCAGGTCAAGTTCTCTATCGTAGTCATGTTGATCATCGAAACGCCAATTTGCGAAGAATATACATCGTGAACTGCGGTGGGGGACTCGTGTACAATTCTAGACGAGCTGCTGACTATGCATGCGCAGAACTCCCGCTGAGTTCGCGCGAGACGTTGTCGACTTGTGCCTTGCTCGAAAAAATGCTGTATTTGCAAATGATATCGTAAGTGGAGACATACTATTGTACCAGAACAGGATCGCAGCGGTGAATGAGCGGTTAATGAATAAGCTGTAAGCCAGGATACAGCACAAAGGCATGGAATACGAGCATATCGATACAGAATAGCTTGAAGACAGGAACAGTCGTCTAATCCTCCCAGATGATTTTCTGATGGTCAAAGTTTGCCCGGGGAACGTATGGACCTTGCTTTAAGTCCGATGCCTCCATCCGTGTCTTCACCGTGCGATGTATGTGAATACCAGGATGCTGGTGATGCTTGGGTACTTTCCGACCTTGACCGAGATTGAATCTACAAAGCAGCAGAATATCAGAAGTTGGCTTGGGGGAGAGAACGGAGCACTCACGCATAGTATGTCGCCCAGTAATTGTCGTCTTTCTGCGCCTTGTGTCTCAGGGGCAGGAGTTCCAGAATCCACCACCACGGTGCCAACGCAAGCTGATCGTACACATCACACCGGAGGTCCAGCAGGTCCTCCTGCTCCTCCGTCAGAGTCAACACAGAGCCAGCGGGAGGGACGTCTGCGTAGTTCACGAGCGTGCCGGACGTGGATCCCCTATCGTGCCCCTTCACCGTACTTCCACCTGGTGGTCCGGAAGGGATCTCGGGTATCGAGGAGATAGCGGCGTTGTCCAGAGCTTTAGGGCGAGGGCTCACAACAGGCCAGAGCGCGTTCGGGTCGAGGCCAACGCCGGGTATGAGGTCGGAGTGGAAGCGGATGCCGGTCTTTGCGAGGAAGCATTGGCGGATCATCCACCGGAGAGGGATGCGCGCGAGGTTGTGGGGTGTGTCGTTGCTCACGGAGCCACCGCCGATGTCTAGGGAGTTTTGAATCAGCTATCGGCTGGGAAGAAAGAAGGGAGACGGTGCTCACCGCAGTGACAACCAGCAAACCACACCTCCAAGACGTCAGTCTCGTGGTTACATTTGTCGCCCTCAGAGAACTCGCGTTCCATCGTACGCTCGTCCTTAGTCTTCTTCTTAGCCGACTTGCTCGTACCCCCGTTCGCAGCCTTACTGACAAAATCGGCAAAGGGACTCGTGACAGCATCCGCGCCCTCCCCAGTGCTCTTCGGCATATCCCCCGGGTGCGTCCCCAAATCCTCCTCCTCCTTCGTCGGGCGATTGAACAAATTCGCCTTGAACTTGGCGCGGTGCTCGTCGAGCGATACGGCATGCCGGAACGTCTTGATGGACTCGTTGGACGCCGTGAAGGGGAGCGTGCGCGGGATCAGGCCCACGGAGCACACAGTGTCCCAAACTCCGAGGAACTCGATGTCGACGTCGATCGAGAACGCTTTCTTGAACGCTGTACTCTGCGCCCAGCCGGTCTCGTCGGTGCGCTGGAACATTTTGTAGGCGAAGGGGACTTGTTGCATGTTACATGCTGGGAGGAGGCCGACCTGAGGTGTACGCACATCAGTAAGATGGGAAAAACTTAACGGTGAAAGAAGAATTTGGGAGAAATCGAAGAGGGGAACATACTTTGTGGATCATGCCTGCGAGTGCACGTGCCGTGTATGCTCCGCGGGAGAAGCCGAAAATACAGATCTTGTCTCCAGCCTCGTCTAGATCGCACAGTTAGCCTTCCATGCTGTTCTATGAACCCATCTGCAAGCATGAACGCACAATTCTGCATGAGAAACTCATATCCACCTGTAGGAACTCAGGTGAGCAATAATCACGCTTCTCGTTGTATTATACGTACCCATAACATGCGCATTCAGGTTCCACGCAATCGCCTCGTCCATGGTCCTCGAGATCTTCGCCATGATCGGGGTGGCAATTTGTGGCGACGTGTAGGTCCCAATGCCGGCCTATGCAACTCGATCGATCAGCGTACATGTTTACACAGGTGGACGTGCGGAAGCCGATGCCTCACCTGGTAGTAGACCATCTGCTCATGCTTGTCGTCTTTCTTCAGCAGCGTGAAGAATTGAATGACGTTCGAATTCTATACAACGATTGTATAAGTTTCAAGAACCACTGTCGATTCAAGTCGAGAGGACTCACGTCGGCATCGAATTGATCGCCTGTGCCATCAAAACATAGCACCAGCGTACGTGGTGGTTTGTCGTTTGGGATGTACGCCGCAGAGACTGGAGCGGGCTGGCCGAGGCTGGTAGGAGCGAGGGCGGCCATGGTGTGGGAGGGGAGGAGGTTCGGGAAACGAAGGGACGAAGGCTGGGCTGATATGATATGAGGGTGGTGGCATGATGAAGAATCCTAAATGGTACAGACCGGTGTGGGCAGGCAATAGCCGTAATGAGTCGGAGGAGGAAGTATGGCGGTGACGCCGCATCCGGAGGAAGATTCAACGAGAGGAAGGGTGACATCGTGGTGGCGTCTCGGAGGGAACACTTCTTTTCTGAACAGTCTGTTGTCGGAAGTAAAGAGGTCCTCCAACACCTTCCAAGGATCATCGCGCATGTCAGGCAGTCGTCAGGAGGACCGAGCATCACCAACATTCTCGACATACAGGTCATTATGCCACGTTTGGTGGTGTCCGGAGCACCTCGAGCACCGACGATCCTGCTATTTTGAGCGTGTCTGAGTACAGAGAACATACATATGCCGTACGGACTTACACACAAAGGCCTCCCTCTTCCAGCTCGCACCGCTTCCATTTATCATATGCAGGGGGTCACCTGTACCTTGGCGTCTTGGTGTCTAAACGGGTGCTGCTTGATCTTTTCCACATTGAGCTGCGAACCTGCGAATACATATCAACCTTCGCATCTGCCACCCGATGCATGGAAGCTCTTCGAGCTCTATAGCTGGCCACACGAGCATGAACCGGGGTCCACGACGTCGCAAGACTTTCCAGGATCATTCCTCTCCAACAGCTCTCTCGCAGCTAGAAAGACATAGCAGAGGAACGCACAATTGGAGATGAAAGACAGGGTGCATCATTTGACGTGAGCGCGCGGTGGTCCAGAACATGTTTCAAGACGAACATCGATGGATGGCTTGACGAAAGAAATGAGCATAAGAATAGAATTCGTGTTCGCAAAAGTGGGTCGCATGTAGCCTGATTGGCGCACTTGCGAGTCGAGCGTCGAGGGTGTCTGCATGGTCGTAGACAGAAAGATGGACAGAGTGATGGTGCAAGCCATGGTCACCATTGTGGCGTCAAAGTCTTCAATATTCAATCCCGGGGCCGGACCAGTGAGCCGGTGGCGCCGCCGAGGACTCAGACGACCTCCTCCGTCTCTACCAACCCTGCACACAGCACTGGATCGTCGGTGACGACAACACAGGACAAGACACACTCGTCGAATTCGACTTTGGATCTTCCTTGCACTGCACTGCATCCCGGGACTTGGACAGCCCTTGTCACGTTTTCATCGAGGCACGCGCATCTTCGCACCGGGCTGGAATCCTCTAATCAATCATCGCGGCTGTAGAAAGTCTATACGCTAGACCATGCTGGACCTGGACGGCTGATTCCCATGCACGGCTCAAACNNGGCTCAAACAAACACACGGACCAACCAGAATCCCTTCATTTGTGCAGACAGAGTTCAGTGGCGAGCAGGGAGGAGCGGGCTTCTGGATGGCAGGGCGGAAATTCGATCGACGTACAAAGGAGGTGTCAGGACTTCCTGAGAATGAATGGTAGCCTCGGCTGGGAGTGATGTTGGGAGGATGTTCGGCCGGGAATAGCAGAAATGCGTTCGTCCCGGACAGAGGATACTGCCGAGAAGGGGCGTTTGGCATGGAGCGGTGTCAGTTCGGTGCGTGGGCGTGCCCGTCGTGACCAAGCCCTCGCAAATACCGCGATGCAAACAATCGGAGCGCTGCTGGCTGCTTCTGCCAACTGCTCGATACGTTATGCATCGTCTTCCCTACTTATACGCCCCTCCCAGGCTGTCCCAGTCCCTTCCATCTCTTTTGGACCCTCCCCTCCCATAGGTCGCGAGCGGTTTCATCCACAACCATGTCCAACTCTACCATCGTGGTACGTAGCCAGTCGCGACGCGTTGCTTCCTCTTCGATCGCGTCACATCATACTCACAGTGCTCCTCATCATGTAGGCTCTTGCGGATGCGGCGTACCTCTCAGGTCGCCCCATGCCCAACGCGCCCGACGGCCGTTACGACTCCCAAGTCAAGCCTGCGACCGACCCTGCAGACACGAACGCCAACCATTCCGCGTTGTACAAGCTGGTGACGGATGTGGAGGACAGGATTAAGAAGGGTCCGCTCATCAAGGACCCAAGGATTGTCGTGAGTCCAATGTGATTACTGGTGTGGCGAGACGCGTTACCGACGTACTATTTCCAGCCCGCTTTGTTGGACGCTCTGAGGAATGGCGATGCGCTTGATGATAGGAAGGGACTGGTGAGTATGCTTCGACGCCTGTGATGTCACTGCAGTGCTAATGAATAACCCGCTACAGTTCACGATGGGTCTTTCCATTCTGTGCCAGCTTCCTCAGGATTCAACAATCTCGAAGCAGCTCAATGACGCGGTCATCACGGTGCTCTACCGCACCCTCGCTCACCCGCCATCGACGTATGTCGGCTCTCCGGTATCGTTCGCCACCCAGCCAACCCAGCCAATGTGGCCGAACGACAAGCGCATCGTAGATGGCAAGGTCTCCGATGCCATTCCCCCTCAAGCCCAGGGCGCTCCCCTGCCTCGTATGATGGGCAACTTCAGGACTGCAGACGGAGGCGGCAACAACCCTCTCCAGCCAGAACTTGGTAAGGCCGGGACACCGTACGCAAGGAGCATCCAAAGCAAGCACCCTCTGCCTGCGAACGTGCTCCCCGATCCTGGTCTCGTTTTCGACTCACTGCTGAAGGCACGCGACGTAAGCCTCACAATCACTTTGCGATCCAAGTGACGTTATTGAAATATTCATAACAGTGGCAACCTCATCCCGGAGGCAACTCCTCCCTGACTTTCGCCTACGCGTCGCTCGTGACGCACCAGCTCTTCCGAACTGACCCCCGGGACATGACGAAGAACAACACGTCTTCGTATCTCGATCTTTCCGTCCTGTACGGTATCAACCAGCAGCAGCAGGATATGGTCCGGAATAAGGACTCTGGAATGGGTCTTCTGTGGCCTGATTCGTTCGCTGAGGACCGTTTGGTGCTCGTCCCTCCTGCTGCGTCGGCGTTGTTGGTCATTTTCAGCAGGAACCACAACGTACGTCGTAGATTCATGTGGTCATGTGACGTGCGCATCTGACTTGATGCTTTTGTTGATCAGTATGTTGCCCAAAACTTGCTCAAGATCAACGAGCGTGGTCGCTGGCAAGATCCTCCCCCAACCGACCCCGTCAAGCGCGCGGTTCAGGATGAGGAAATCTTCCAGACTGCTCGTCTCGTCAAGTACGTATTAGGTTTTTGCTGAAATGCTGTCAAAATCTGACAAGATTGTGCTGCAGCTGTGGTCACTTCATGGCCATGATCTTCGGTGACTACGTCGCTGGATTCTTGGGTTTGGGCCGTGATGGATGCAGCTGGAGCATGAACCCCTTTGATGTGAGTACCTACGTGAACCATTGCTTGCGCTTGCCTGACCCGTCTCTTTCTTTCAGCCTATCAAGGATACTGACGGTAACGACGTGGAGCGCGGTGAGGGCAACCACTGCTCAGCCGAGTTCAACATTCTTTACCGCGTACGCAATGATTCTTCGCGATGACTTCATGACAACATCACTTACGGGATTTTACAGTGGCACGCTACTACCGCCAAGAAGGACGTCGCCTGGACCGAAGAGATCTTCAACCAAGCTTTCAATGGCAAGCCCTTCGATCAGCTTCAATTGACGGATTTCGTGCCTGCTGTTGCCAAAGCTTGGACTACCGTTGACCCCAACCCAAGGACCAGGACCTTCTCTGAGTACGTATTCTGTAAGACGAATGCAAGATTCTCCTGGCTAACTTTTAAACCATCAGCTTGAAGCGCCAGAAAGATGGTACTTTCAGCGATGACGACCTCGCACGCGTTCTTCAGGATTCCACCGAGAGCATGGCTGGTGCCTACCGTGCTCGCGGCACTCCCGCTGTCCTCCGTCTCATCGAGATCGTCGGTATGACCCAGGCCCGTTCATGGGGTGTCTGCACCATGAACGAGTTCCGCAAGTTCCTCAAGCTCAAGACCTTTGAGACTTTCGAAGAGTGGAACCCCGACCCCGAGATTGCCAACACCGCTCGTCAACTGTACGGCCACATCGACAACCTCGAGTTGTATCCTGGCTTGCAAGCAGAGGAGTGCATGCCCCTCGGTCCTGGCTCAGGTATTTGCTGTGGTTACACCATGACGCGTGCGATCCTCGGAGACGCTATCGCCCTCGTTCGTGGCGACAGGTTCTACACCACCGACTACACTCCCGGCAACCTCACCACTTGGGGCTTCCAGGACTGCGCACGTGACCCCAACAACGGCGCGTTCGGTGCTGCTCTTCCCAAGCTTCTCTTCCGTCACTTGCCTCGCCACTACCCCGCGAACAGCGTTTACGCGTTGTACCCCTTCTTCACGCCGGAGGTCACTCGTCAGAACCTCACTAAGCTGGGCATTGCAGAGAAGTATGACTTCAACAGGCCTAAGCCTCAGCCGATCCCGAAGGTGGTCGATACCTTGACTGGTATTCGATATGTCTTCAACGACTCTACAAAGTTCAAGACTGTGTACGGCGATGACATGAGGCTCTTGACTGGTGGATATGGATTCTTCCTGGTCTTCGAGGAAGCTGCAAAGTGCGTTTGTCTTATTATTCGGTTACTCACATATTGATGTTGAGCTCTACAGGCACGAGAAGGACAGATCTTTGGTCCTCCACTCGCTCTTCCCTACGCAAGATTCCATGGCTAACTACGTCAACTTCTACAAGTCCAAGACCCTCGAGCTGCTCAAGGAGAACTCTTACAAGATCTCGGGCGTCGCCGGCACGCGCGTCGACATCGTCCGCAACGTCATCAACCTCGTCTCCGTGCACTGGGCCGCCGACTACCTGATCGGCATCCCGCTCAAGACGAAGGCGAACCCGAAGGGCATGTTCACGGAGCAGGAGGTGTACGATATCTTCAGCTTGCTGTTCACTTGCGTGTTCATCAACGTGCAGCCGGAGCATGGGTGGACGTTGAGGACGCAGGCGAAGCAGGTGGGCGATGTGATCAATTCGTTGATTGAGAAGAGCATCAATGAGGCGTCGCCGAGGACCGCTGCTGTGAGTAACTTTACCCCGCTGAGTTTCATGTCCGAAATGCTGACGAGGGTCCTTGTAGAACCCGATCGTTGGGTTGTTCAGCGCTGTCTCGAACATGATCTGGCCTGCGAACGGGAAGCCTTGCTATCCCTTCTTGAGCAAGCTCGCCGAATCTGGCCGTCCTGTCAAGGAGCTCGTTGGTAACGTTATTGGTCTTGCAGTTGGTTCATCTGTCAACTACGCCCAAGGTACGTGGCTTCTATGATTGTGGGGATCCAGGGTCCAAACTGACTGCGATCTTGTTCAGCTGTTGCACAGGTTGTGGACTTCTATCTCGATGATGAGCGCGCCAAGGAACGTGCAGACATCATCTCGTTGAGCAAGAAGAGCGATCCTGCGTCGATGGAACGTCTCCGTGGCTACGTCCGCGAAGGCCAGAGGCTGAACCCGCAGTTCGCTGGTCTCCTCCGCGTCTCCGTCGTCAACGACTCCATCCCTCTCGGGAACGGCAGAGCCCCTGTGACCGTCCAGCCAGGCGACATCATCTTCAACTCTTACCGCAACGCCCAGCTCAACCCGAACGACTTCCCCAACCCCACGCAAGTCGACCCTACCCGCCCTCGGTCGAGCTACCAGAACCAGGGTGCTGGGTTCCACGGATGTCCCGGAGTGAACTACTCGGAGCAGACGATTCCGGAGATCTTGAAGATCGTGTTCAGCTTGAAGAACATCCGACGTGCACCTGGGCAGGCGGGCAAGATGGCTGGGTTCATGCTCAACCAGTTTGGGACGGATAACAGGCTGTACCTCACTGATACTGGGAACTTGTCGCCTTGGCCTGGTTCATTGACCATTGTGGTATGTATCTCTTTATGTTACCGTTTCCGATGCAATGTGCTGACAACACCTTTCGCTTACAGTACGACGAGTGAGTACGCTCGCTCCGATGACTCACGGACCTTCGACATCTCCCCGCCTGCAAGATATTGTATACCCTCCGCCACGTCTACGTTTTGGTCGCTTGTAATGTTTTTTGCTTGCCTCATGCCCTTCTCGGTTGTTGTGCTCTGCTCTCCACTTTGCCTCTCTCCCCGGATATCCTCAAAATTCTCTGTTGTGCACCATGCATCCGCTGTAACTTTATGATTTCTTACTTGCTTGTTGTCACGACTGATGTCTCTCCAACGTTTCTTCAATGCCATTCGACGTCTTTCCACGCATTTTGTCTGCGATCAAGCGACGAGCGAGGCGGTTGGAATGACTGGTCTTTGTCTCAGATTCGGCCCCGTGAAAAGCTTGGCACGAGCGAACTAGGTATCGGAAACGCAGATTCGAAGGTCAGCAGACGCACATTCTTCCTCCGTTTCTGTTCGGCCGCGGAGTCGAGACCAAGCACTGTACCTGCGGTGCTGTCTGAACAACCTCGAGTCCAACGTTCTGCAAACACGCTGCTCGATCGAGGACGGGGAACATACCGTCCGACTATCGCGGTTGTCGCGTACGCAACCGAAAAAATCTCTCTCACATAAAATTTCGTTCTTGACGCTACCACAGGCGCTAACATGGAATGTGAGCAATCGCGGTGCTCTCCCGTGCACGATTTGCTCAGTTATGTTCATCGAAATGCCATGAACCAGATGCTACCGAAGAATGGAATGCGTATCGTCGACATTGTCGATGATGCAGAAAGGAGGGATGGGAAGACGAGGTCGGCAGAGTCTCTGTGCCGGCGGGAAGAGGCCGAGAACGCGTCAGTACCGCAGGGAGGTGTAGACGCCCATAAACAGCGCAACAACCACTCGTCGACAAAACGATGCTGATTCAGCGAGCCCATCCTTTCTCCTGTTCCCTGCTCTCTCTTTCCCTGTCATCCCATCTCTCCCCGCACCCATGCCCCCGAAGAACTCTGACAACCACTCCGGGGCCAGCACCAGCGCTGATAAAAGCCCCTCCTCTACCAACGGCCATGCCAACGGCGAGACCCAGCCGCAGTCATCTGCTCCCCAGAAGCAGCGGAAGCGTCCCGGCAGGGTCCCCGTCTCGTGCGCGGAGTGTCGAAGGTGCGTTTTGTGGATCCCTGTTTGTGGCTTTCTGCTTTGCTAAGTTGTTGCCTTTTTTGCATAGGTTGAAACTGCGATGCGATCGTAAGGTGAGGAGTTTATTGATAGATTGCAGTGCTGGGTTGCTCAACTGTGTTGGCATCTGCAGGTACCTTGCGAGACGTGCGTGAAGAGAGGATGTTCTGCAATCTGTCCCGAAGGTGCGATTTGGGCATGAGCGGTTAGAGTGGATGCAGGCGTGCTAATGGTGCTGTAGGCTCCCTTACGACGGGCAAAGGCAGTCGGTGAGTGGTTACAGCCTCCGCAGACATGAGTGGCCCTGACAAGCTCGCTGTGGATAGCCTCGCATTTGCAGATGCCGAAGAACTGCACAAGAAGATTGACCGACTTCGGAAGCGTAATACCAGCCTAGAGGATGCCTTGAGGGTGCTACAGTCCGCCGTCTCGGATGACCAGCACCCATTGCTCATGGACGATGCCATGGATGATCGGGATCCTTCGCGACACAAAAGCGCGCCACTGACTGGTCCCCCGCTATCGCGAGAAGATGAGGAGTTCTTGGACGCTTTCGGTATGTACCCTGTATGCGTCCACCTCCGACTGTGAGTAACCTCCTCCACAGGCACCCTCACATTGGGTCTTCGTGGAGAGTCCAGGTTCTTTGGTCAGACATCACGATCAGAGGTAAGTTCTCTGTGTGCTGATATCCTCTCAGCGAGACTAATGCTTATTGGCGGTCACTGATTGTGGGTTCCTGTAGTATCTGGTCTACGTGAGTCTCGAAGCTGTATGCATCGTAACAACCTACTCATCTTCCTCTAGGCTCCTGAATATGTGCCACCATGCATGTCAGAATCGAATCTACCGCATCTCACAGTGGACATGGTAGACGCCGCCCGTGAATCCTTCGAAATTCCCATAAACGATGAGTTTGAGATGAAGAAGAAGCTCCTGACACTCCTGCCACCTCTCTCGCAAGCCTGCCGTCTGTGCGAGATCTTCTTGGAGCATGGAGAGTACCTGTGAGTGATATTCCGAGGTTCTCGGATTTGCCCCCGATCACTGAAGTTTCGCGTTTCAGCTGGACACCCATACCTCGCAATCAGCTTTTCGACGAGATTCTAGGTGTAATCTACAGAACAACTCCGTATGTCACCTCACTATATGCGCAATGACAGAAGTTGATTGTATTGCAGCTTGTTTACGGAAGAAACGAATCTCGTGTCTACGCATGCTCTGTCTTTGCTGTTCATGGTCTTCGCTCTTGCTTCCTCCCTCGATATGGAGAAATTACCATATGCGGTGGAAGCAAGAGAGTACTACTTCATGGCTCGTTTAGCCTTGAAATGTGCGCCTCCGACGCATGACTGCACGCTCTGGGCTCTCCAATCCCTGGTATGCCACTGCCACTGATCACCTCGACCGTATGGTCTTACACCTCCGTTTAGATCTACATGAATGTGTTCCTTGAGCTCGGGGACTGGTCACCGGCACATCCTGCAGCGCACTCGGCTTGGATTCTTGCTGGCTTCACTGTCAAATTGGGATACAGTGTTAGTGAATGACGTCTCATGTAATCTGCTTCACACTGACTTGTATTTATGCGCTAGATTGGACTCCATGTCAACAGTTCCAAGTGGCAGCTCGATGCTGAGGCTAGCGAACGTCGTAGCCACGTCTTCTGGCAACTCTTCTTCCAAGACACCTGGATTGTATGCATTCTATTCCGCTCACGTGTCGTCTCTAATCATGTTAACGTTCTTATTCAGAGCTTTGGATTCGGACGTCCACCGATCATATCCCTGTCTTACGTTGACTGTGACATGCCCAAGGACACAGAAGAGAGCATTGACAACGAAGGGCATAAGCACTGGGGTTGTAAGTCCAAAGCACCTCTGGGTTCTGACTGATCGGACTGAACGCGACCTCCAGATCACACATGGTCATGGCAGTACTCCAAATTGCTGCATAACGTCATGAATCAGGCTTTCGCCGCGAAGACTCCCCATTATTCGACCGTCCTTGATCTTGATCGTCAAGTCCGAGACTTCCCTATTCCGTGGCGCATGCGAATCAAGTGTGGGTACCCTGAAGACATCCCTCCGACGAACGCTATCAGGGTCCAGCGGTGGTTCTGCATGGCTTGCAAAGAATCAAGTACGTTGAACTTCAAGTTCCTACACACTGTCGTGACTCATAGGTCTGCTTGTAGCCCTTCTGAACCTCCACCGAGCATATTTCGCACAAGCACTGAAGGAGCAGCCATCAGATCTCCTCAGACATCGTTACGGGCCTTCCGTCATGGCGACATACCGGTCTGCGTGGAGAATAATCGAAGGATTGAAGGAGGCTTGTAAGACAGTGGCACCTATTCTGGCCCGAACGCGTCTGCCCTGGTCGCAATGCTTATCTGCCGCGGTTAGTGCTATTCTCTCTTGCTCTCGCTCACAGCCACTGACAATGTTTGTCTATCCAGATTGTCATGTGTCTTCTGGTGACGCGTGCTCCAACATCATCCCTTTCAACGGCGTCGCTGTTTGAGCTGGATCGTGTAACGGAGCTCTTCGAGGAGATGGGGGCAAGCAGCCAGCCGGCAAAGAACAATCTGGTAACTAGACTTCTTGGTCTCGCTCCAAGAACCACATGACTGAACTATCTCACTCCCAGGGTGTACTTCAGAAACTCAGACGGCAAGCTCACGAGGCTGCGGATAAGTCTGAGTGTCAAGACAAGTCCCATCCAGGATTTACGGAACTGGATCGTATCGGAGGCAAGACCCACCTGATATCCAAGGCTTCCACTGGCGATGTTCCATCGCCCGCCGCGTCATCCAAGTGCACTCCATCTGTTACATCCCTCGACACGCCTTCGGTGGCGGTATCCATGAGCCCAGTGCCCATGGACTCCATTCACCCGACCATCATGCACGACATGCGGACATTCGAAGGTGTCGGTGACTTCCAGTCCGTCTTCACCCCACCGCTTACTGGACCCATCGACTTGTCGACGCCGCACGTCTTTGGTGACCACGAGATGCAGCAGCAATCACCTCAGCCGATGCAGACGGTACAGCCGCAGCTCGAGACGTTCCCGGACATGTATCTCTCAAACGAGCAGTTCTTCAATCCGCCCCCGCCAGCGCCGTCGTCGTTCGACGGGACGGGCACGGATGTTCTGAACATGCCTCCTCCGGTGTTGGATGCGACGTGGCAGTCGTTCATCGAGCAGCTTGGATTCTAGATTCCTCTCCTAGGCTTGGTTTCTTCGAGAGTCTTGCTTTGGATTTGTGTAATATCGCGTCGTTAAGATCTATTGTATCGTATCTAATAGTAGCATCATATACTGCATGGTGTACATGCCTATATCCTACCAACGAAAGCATTAGCCGTACGAAAGGAATGTTCACTGGCAGACAGTGACCGATGAATAATCCAACGGCTGGTCCAGCGTGAAGCCATCACAAACATTGCCCGTCATGCTACAACCTGGCGGGGAACGGCACGAGTCTTTCTAGGTGGTGACCACGAAAAGCATGGACGCTACACACAGAGAGGACATACATCTTACGACGGGTTCCCTCCAGCGATCTTACAACTCCTCATGCAGTTGCGCAATAAAGTCCTCTAGCCTAAACGTCAACAATGTATACGATGGATCGAAGAATACGTGCACATACCGCTCGTCCTTCGAATACGACCGCTTGCTATCTGCATTGCTCGCACGTTCTCGCGTGGGAGGCCTTTGAGAAACCGCGCCATCTCTTGTGCCTCCTGAGACTCTGCGTCAATCAGCTCTGATATCTTTTGTGCCAGTAGAGTACGAAAAGCGGTGTTGAAGAAAGTGAATGCTACAAAGGATTCGGGAAGAAACCCCGTTTGACCAAAATCGACCACATAGATCTCCTTGTTGGGGGTGACGATGAAGTTTCCACCGTGAATGTCGCCGTAATAGAACATAAGCTTCTCCGGCTTTGGTTCACGCGAGAAATCGACGTATTTGTCGCGGTCATGCAACTGTAATATCTGGATAGCGCCATAAGAAGTTGTGCAGCAGAAGCGTCGATACTACCAGAGCTCACCTTATTGATGTGTCGGCTTAAATCCTCAATCGACTTGTACTCGACGTATGCATCTCCAAATTCAGAGAAGAAGGGATGGATCAGGTATCCTCCACCTGCAGCATCCGGTCGTTGGCCGTGAGATCTCGGAACGGGTATGGAAAACATCTTCAACAGAGGTTTGGTTAGTGCGACAAGCATCGCATCCTCTTCTTCTGGATGGTCTCGAATGTAGTCCTCGAAAGGTACCCCAACAATCTTCTCCATAAGGATGAATAGGGCTCCGCCAGTGATAAACGCGTGATAGACACGAGGGACTTTGACCCCGAATCGCGCCACAAGTAGTTGAGCGAGAAGTTCATCAGGTTCAAGCGAGTTGACAATCTTGAGAACGGCATTTGGATGATTCAAGAAGACAATATTAGAGCGAACGCCTTTCCTGAACGATATGATTTGTCTCCGGGTCAGTCCAACAACGTCCGAAGGACGCTGCTCTCCGAAATACTCGAAGTCGACCTCGATGTCAGCCTCGACGCCGCTATTGGAAGTCATGCTGTGCAGATTCAGGATAAGGTCAGGGAATGTTCGAATAAATGAGCTATGCAAATCAACATACTGTGCCAAGTTGAGCTTCAGAGACTTGAGAACCAACCACCAGCGGGCTGATCGCGAGATGCAGCAGCAGACTCAGTCGCAGCGTCCGAAACAGATGGCGCTGTCGCAGCTCGAGACGTTCTCGGGTCTATGCCTAGCGGCCTGCTAACGAAAGCTGTTGGAGGGCAACGAAGGGAAATGAAAGGAATTGGAAACGAAAAGTGACGAATGGGAGGTCCGCACGTGCGTGTGACGAGACGCGCTGTTTACACTCTTTTGCGCGACGTCAACATTTCTTGGCTGGTGGCACTTCCTCAGCCTGCCACCTCCGTCATCCCTCTTCCTCCCTCCTCTTGTGTTGCTCGCCCTCATCATCTTTTGTATCCTATACCCCCATATTCAACATCGCGCAACGTCTTCACGACACCCTATAGAAAGCTTATACCCTCCCAAGATTGCTCCGCACCATGGGGTACATACCTGAGGATGCTCTGGCGAACCTTCGAAAATATGCATACAAAGGCGTCGACAAGTACGAGATCTTCCCCCTCTTTTCTCTCAGACTTGGACTGACCTGATTGACCAGGTCATTGCTGTCAAAACATGTCTTGAATCCCTTCTGGACGTGGCTAGTCACACTATGGCCGAAGTGGGTGGCCCCGAACACAGTGCGTTTAGACATGCATGCTGGCATACCTTCCTCAATGTCTAATGGAGATCTTGCGTTGTAGATCACATTGTCGGGTCTCATCATGGTCCTCATCAACTTTGCTACCTTGATTTACTTCGATCCTGACTATCTGGCCGAGAGGGGTGGAGCACCAGGGCCTCCGCATTGGGTCTACTTCACGTACGTGACAACCCTTTCGGATGTTGGGTTGTATCTGACTTCACACATGTATAATCAGATGGGCAGCAGGATTGTTTATTTACCAGAGTTTCGACGCTATCGACGGGTGAGTGCTATACTAGGTGTCTAGGGAGAGCACACGAAGTGACAGCGAGGACGCGTAGGAAGCAGGCAAGGAGAACGGGAATGGCAGGACCATTGGGCGAGATGTTTGATCATGGTACGTCATCTTCTCCAACGTTCGTTCATTTCACAACGCCTGGTCGCTCATAACCATGTGTTATTTTGCTGTTCCGTCCTCATTGCAGGGTGTGACGCCATCAATACCACTGTGAGTGTGGTTTACGCGCTCATTTGTGACGTTGGTCTTGAAACTGAGTTGACCGTCTGTATCAGTTGGAAGTTATCTTGGCTGGGCGTGCATTGAACTTAGGAAGATCATGGTGGACTGTCGCGTCGCAGATTGCATCATTGGCTAATTTTTACTTGACAACATGGGAAGAGTATCACACTGGTACGCTGTGTTCTGTATATGCTGACCCCTGTGATGAACTCAACATTCTTGCAGGCCAACTTTTCCTCGGTGTTTTCTCTGGTCCAGTTGAAGGAATCTTGCTCATCGTCGGTATATACGTGGTAACTGGGTTTGCGGGTACGTGACTTCGTAGCCAATCTATACCTCCTACTGATAGAATGACAGGACCGACCTTCTGGGATACCCCTGCGTTGACTTTCTTGAGACTTGACAAGGTCGATATCATCACCAAGTATATACCGAACAAGGGCCTGAACGAAGCTGTCATGGCTCTCGGTGCTGTCGTTCTTGCTTTCAACATCATTACTAGGTGAGCAGTCAATAAGCGCAAACCAGATGGCATTGTTGACGTCCCTTCAGCTATTACAACGTCTACAAGGCCAAAGTTGATGCCGGACAGGGACCTTTCAGGCCTCTGTTGCATTTACTGCCTTTTCCTATTTCTGCAGCTCTCCAGATCTTCTGGCTGAGCTCGCCGTCATTTTCGCGATCCTTCATTGTCAACTCCCCACTATTCATGCCATTCCTCTGCGCATGGGGACTGCAGTTTGCACATCAGGTTGGACGGATGATTTTGGCCCACGTCACTAAGCAGCCCTTCCCTTGGTTCGATGTTATGTGGCTATGGAGTCTCGCTGGTGCCATCGACGCCAACTTGCTCAGGCTGATCGGGCGGTACGTTCTGTATACCTCTCGGGGTAGACCAAGTGGTGACTTACAGCGTAAACAGCCAACCTCTTATTCAACACTCTCCGGAGAACGTCAAGATCTTCATCCACCTCACACTCGCCGTCTCGCTTCTCTCATATACGACCTTCTGCGCACAAGTGATCAACGAGATCACGAATTACCTCGGTATCGCCTGCTTCACTGTTCGCAAGAAAGACGAGACTGGTGCCTGGCGTCGTGCTGCCTCCGTAGACAAGATCACGACAAACAAGAAGGCGTGAGCTGGAGGAGGTGCATCTATGACTTTGACGAAAAGTAATGTGATATCATGTGGTATAGACGCGATTTATGAAGTATCCTAGCTGCTGTTATTTTGACATGTAATACACGTTCTGAGATCTACCTGCAACCTTCTGTCCGTGCGAAGACTATCCCAGTGTGCGATTCGGCAAGAAATGAAAGAATTTAGATTTCTGCCAGCGCGATAAGATCAGATCGCACGTCACGGAGAGAAGGTGATCGAGTCAGATTGGTTGCCAAAATTCCTGGTGGAAGTGATCACTCCGGAAATCCTGAATGAGTTTACTTGCATCACGCACCCTCCGCTCTCTTTATCGATTACCTTCTTGTACATTACCTTCTACCTTCAGATTCCAGCATACCATCCCAATGGCCACACCAGAAGCGCTTGGCGAGGCCATCGCACAGCAATCCGCTTTACTCGTGGACCTGCGGAAGCAGCAGGCCGACAATGCAGTTATCGAGGAGGCGAAGAAGAAGCTTGGGGAGTTGAAGAAAGCGCAGGGGCAATTGCTGAGTGCTGGAGGGTCGAAAGAGTCGGGGAAGAAGAAGGAGAGGCTGTTGTTGAAGACAGCGAAGGTACGTCGCGTACCTTGTGGTGTCAAGCTAAAGCTCAAGGCTCATGGTAGATCTGTTCTGTGCATTAGGGAACACGCGACTATGGCCCGGGAGAGATGTTCTGTCGCGAACACATCGAGCGGATAGTGAAGGAGTGTTTCACCACCTTCGGAGGAAGCTGCTTGGATACGCCCGTGTTTGAGCGGAAAGACATCCTTGCTGGGAAGTACGGCGAAGACGCGAAGTTGATTTTCGACCTCAAGGACCAAGGAGGAGAAGAGTTGGCGTTGCGATATGACCATACCGTCCCACTGGCACGATACCTGGCTATGAGCGGAGCAATGAACACCCACTCAAAGTTCTGGCAGATCGGCAAGGTGTACCGACGTGACAACCCCGTTATGTCGAAAGGTCGTATGAGGGAGTTTTCTCAAGCGGTGAGTGAAATTTTGAATCACGTTGAAGAACTCATTCTCACTGTGTGCGTAGGACTTCGACATTGCTGGAGTTTGGGATACCATGATTCCAGACGCCGAGATCATCAGCCTTCTCTGTACCATCCTCACGCGATTAGAGCTCGGAGATTTCATTGTCAAGGTCAGTGTCGGGACGGCGATATTTGTGGTGCCTCTCAGCTGATACATCGTTTTGCATGGTCCAGCTCAACCACCGAAAGATTCTAGATGGTATCTTTGAGGTGTGTGGTGTGCCAGCAGACAAGATTCGTACTATCTCCTCTGCGGTTGACAAGCTGGACAAGGTATGTGAAGTACTTTGATGTACTACTTAAGTTCATAACCTCATGAATGTTGTAGCTCCCTTGGCCCGAAGTCAAGAAGGAGATGACCGAAGAGAAAGGCCTTGATTCAGCAGTCGCTGACAAGATCGGAGAGTATGTCAAGCACAAGGGTGGCCCTACGCTGCTAGAGCAACTTGTCAAAGACGAATCTCTGATGGCAAACCCGAGCGCAAAACAGGGGCTCGACGAGATGGGTTTGCTGTTCGGTTACCTGGAGGCGTTCAATGTGCTCGACAAGGTGCGTACCCCGTACAGTATGCTTGACATGGTGAAGCAAAAGCTTATTTGGTCCTGTAGATCTCATTTGATATGTCGCTTGCTCGAGGCCTTGACTACTACACTGGCATCATCTACGAGGCTATCGTTGAGGCGTCCGCACCACCAGGATTCAAATCCGCCAACGCTTTCGCCTCCTCATCCACTCAACCGGCAGTCGACTCCTCCGCCTCCACTCCTGCACCCGCACCCAAAAAGAAATCCAAGAAACCCGCCAACGCCGACGAAGAAGAGGAAGTTGACGAATCTCAAGTCGGTGTCGGCTCCATCGCAGCTGGCGGTCGGTACGACAACCTCGTAGGGATGTTCGCCGCTGCTGCCGCAGGAGAAGGCAAGAAAGCAGCTGGACTGCCGTGTATCGGTGTCAGTATTGGCATGGACCGGATCTTCGCAATTGTATGGCCGAAGTGGGTAGAGAGAGGGATGAGGAGTAAGGAGACGATGGCGTATGTGATGGCTGCGGGTGATGGGCTGTTGAAGGAGAGGGTTCAGCTTGTGCAGACGTTGCGTGAGGCTGGTATCAAGGTACGTGCATAAGCCTTTTCGAGTATGTACGCCTTCTGACGATATCTTCGCAGAGCGACTTCCTGTTCAAGAACAAGCCAAAACTTCCTGCCCAGTTCGCTGCTGGTGAGAGGGACGAAGTACCGTTCGCCATCATTCTCGGCGGTGATGAGCTCAAGGAGGGTCTCGTCACCGTGAAGGAACAGCGATGGGAATTCGCCCCCGATGGAGAGAAGCGTAAAGTCCAGTCGGACGACAAAGGTGTCAAGGTGAAGCGGGACGGGCTTATAGACTGGATCAAGGATACCCAAACGTTCAAGGAATGGTCATCCGGGAAGTTGATCTCGAGTTGAATCAGGACGACCGATATCATGAAATCCTGCTCCCTTGTATCCCGTATATAGTTGATTATCGATATACTGCCACCATTCACACTCTGCGCAAAGATTCCTCCGAATCCTGGAATGCTGGATGCTGATTAAAATTGCTGTTGGAAGTATGAAGGGGGATAGTACAAGGAATCCAATTCTGCTGCCGTTTGGTCGCCGTATGCCACTACTCTGATCCTGACCCGGATCCTGGCTCATCGTCATCATCATCTGAGGCACAGAGTGAACATCGGTTCGTATTCAGAGACAGAGGCTAACGCACCATCTGCGACATCGTCGTTCGAAATAGCTGGTGGTGGCGGCCCATGCGCCTCCCTATCCCATTGCAACACCTTGTCCCGAATCCCCTTTATCTGTGCGAGATCCACCGCAGTTCTGCCATGCTTGTCCTTTATCCTAGGAGGCGTGGTTACGTGAGGCGCACACGACCTGACCAGGACGATGGGGTACGTACTTGATATCAGCTCCACTCTCAATGAGTTGGTATACGACGTATTCCAACGTCTCTCCGTCCAATTTCAGTAGTGCGAGGTGTAGAGGTGTAGCTTTCTCCAAGTTGTTGATTAGATCGACGTCGCAGTCGTCGCAAGTCAGGATGTCCTCAAGGACTTCTGTTGATCCGTTCGCAGCACTTGAAGATGATTCGAGGATGAGTTCAATGTATTTTTACAGTCGATAGGTTCACTTACGCTAGATGTAGTGCTAACGTGCAAATTGATTCCGGGAGTCAGATTGACTGCTATGACCATCCGGCAAAGCTGCGCAGCGTACCTGTGTTTCCTACACTACAGGTATTGTAAGTGAAGCTCACGACAAAGCAGCGTAAAGAGGACGCACCCATCTCTGCTATTCACATCAAAATCACCCTTCTCCAGAACCTCATCCATGAGCTCCTTGTTATCGTCTTTCGCCGCGGCGAGGAGCAGCTCATCTCGATATCGGGAAAGAGGCAGATGGTGATCAGTCTCAGCTGCGTATGATTCCTAGGCTCAAAACTCACTGTTGCTGGCACCTTGCTGTTCTGTCATAAGTGATGTAGTCGTCGATGGTATAGATGCGTGGTAGGTTTAGAGTATATGGTCGCTGCAATGCAGGAGAAGGTAATGCGATGCTTGGCCTCTTCTGCAGCTCACCGGCCCGGACCGAAGCCCAGCCTTTTCTGGCCTCGCGGATCTGCAGTGAGTCCTGCCTGGTCGCTACGATGCAGAAAGGGACATTTCGCAACGAACGTCCAAGGAACCTCATTTCTTTCGAGGACAACAGTGCAGATATGTGAGCAAAGGTACGACCCAGGAACATTGACGTGCTGCTGTGGACAGGATCGCACAGAAGATGCGGTGATAACAGTGTTCGATGACGGCAATGCTTTCTTTCACCAGCTCGACATAGATAGGGTTGTTTGGAACGTTTCGCATTGTACACAGCGGAGGACAGCCTGCATCAGTTGAGGAATTATGTGCAATGTAATAACTGTAACAAGTCCTCTTCCGAAAGCAACATTACATGCAGGATGTGTTACCCCATCGACAGCACAGCGCGGATTACGAGCTTTGGTGTGAGTTGGCGTGAACTTGAGTCTGCGGTCAGATTTACAGTCAGTCGCAGTACCAGTCGAAGAATGCGTAGAACTCACTCTAGGATTGATGCAACGAGTTCGGCACTGCTTTTATGACGAGCTGTACAACTCCTCCCTCAAGTTGATACCTGGAAAAATGGGTAAGTATGGCGCGACAGCACGACTATACGGGACATACCAAGCTCGTCCCGGACACCCTTCAGCTCATCCAGGTACTGCTGGTATTGCTGCTTGTTCTCGACCTTCTCGCTGATACCCTCGAAGATGCGGACGGCGGTCGCGTAGTCGTTGACACGTCGGGTAGCGCGGAGGGCAGCCTCGATGACGGATGGGGCGGGAACGAGATCGTGGGCGAAACAGTTGTTGAGTCCTCGCTGGACCTCGAAGAGGTCTTCAGCGTCCTTGAAGAACTGGACGTAGCGTTCGTTGAAGGACTCGAATGTCTCCTGACCGTGTGCGCTGGAGGATGGGCGGGTGAAGACGGGGGCAACGCGTTGGGCGGCGGGGCGGGCGCGAAGGAGAGTGGCGAGCACCTGGGTGCGCATCATGGTTGCGGAGGACGGTGAGGAGGAGGGCGGGACTGGGGAGGAAGAAAAGAGGAACTCGCTGTTGGGTGCTGTTGACGCTGTTGACGGCCAATCTGGGCGTGCCGCGACCTCGTTTGCCGAGCCGGTTCAGCCCGCGGGCCTTCCAGAGCGACGACTCTGCGTCTCGTGCGGTTGTCGTCTCTCTTTCTGCGTCTACGATCCGAATATTCGCGTTCTGAACACTCCGAATCGCCCATAGATGCATTATTATGACCGCCCCCAGCGAAGGAAGTGCGAGTGCGATTCCAGGACCCGGCGGCGAGCCGCGCCGCGTAGGCCGGAACCGGAAGGGCACTCGGTGTGGTCGTGTTTGGCGGTTGCCCGCCTGGGACACCAGCGGGAGGCGCAACGGTCACCGCCCTCTTTCAGTCCCACCACCACCTCCCCCGCAGCAGCAAGACCAGCAACCCCCAGCTCTTGGCGACAATGGATGACGGTACGTCTTCAGCATACCCGGCGACGGCGACGACGAGGACAACGACGAGGAAGATGCTCCTTTCCTCATTCAATATTCCTCCAACCTCCTTGTTGTAAAATACGCGTCGCAATCTGCCCCAGCACGTCGTCCTTGCCCTCCGCGACATGCCCTTGACGTTCCAGGCGACCCTCTCCTTTTGGTAGGCTGAAGGCCACACAACGAAAGTTTGGGGTCGAGCCGTGACGTCGCCTTTCACGACAACACCCTCTGCGTACTGTTCGTGGTCGCTGCTGCACCACGTCCCCTAGAGCGTTTGGGCGCCTTGCATGTTCGCGATTTTCACTTTTCAGTCCCGCCTCTGTTTTCTCTCGTGGTTGGCCAGTCGACTACAGTGGGCCAAAACGTCACTCGTCATCCTACCCGCCTTCTTTCGCCATGCAATCGACCCTGACGTATTCATCATGTTTCTCCGTCTTCCGTCTCCTTCCGCCCTTTCAGCTTGGCAATCTCAAGACATGGGTCCTCCCACCAACGGCGGCGGTATCAGCATTCCCACCAACGATGGCCCTATTGGCAATAGTGGTGCCAGCAATGACGAAGCTTGGGCAAATGGTAGTGGTCGTTCTCCACGGGCGCAAGGCGGTGAGCCTCCCAGGCGTTCCAGCCGTAGCCGCAGCCCTGGAGTAAGAGAACGTGAAGGAGGGTGGGTTACCTTTCACACTGCTCTTCACACGTGCGCGAACTGACGGCTGTGTCTTAGACGTGAACCAGGCGGCAACAATCCTGGTAACAACTTGCACGTCTCTGGTCTCAGCCACCGTGTAGACACGCGTGAGCTTGAGCAAGCGTTTGCTAAAGTTGGCCGAGTAAGTTTCGTCTGGTGGCGGGTTTGGTCGTCAAGCAACATTGACACTCCATGTCTGTTTCAGGTCAAGAAGGCTCAGGTCATGTATGATCCTCATTCGCGTGACTCGCGCGGATTCGGGTTCGTGACTATGGAATCCGCCGAGGAGGCAGATGCTGCAATTACTGCTCTCAATGGTACTGACCTGATGGGTAAGAATATGACAGTAGAGAAGGTATGTCGAGAATATTATTGTATGTCACAGTGGTCTAAATTTGTTTTGTGCAGGCCCGCCGTGGACGCGCTAGAACGCCTACCCCCGGACGGTACTATGGTCCTCCTAAGCGCAGCGACCGTAAGTATCATTGATCATACTTTGTATTCACATGCTCATCGCCGACCATGACAGAACGCATGGCGGATGAACGTCCCTATGATCCTCGACCATACGACAGCCGGTATGCCCGTGGATACGATGAACCCCGCAGCCGCCGACCTCGCTACGACGATGACTACCGGGGTGGCGGTGGAGGTGGAGGTGGCCGCGACTACGACCGTTACCGCGACTATGACAGGGGCTACGACCGCGGTGGTGGAGGTGGTGGCTACGAACGCAGCAGCAGGGGCTACGACGACAGACGGTACTAAAGCAGTTTAACACTCGGACATTGATTAACAACCAGTTAATCTTTTGTAACCCCTTGGTCTCGGTTTAGTGGACCGGTGCCGACCGCGCAAAAACTTCAAGGCTCGACCTAACTCGGCCTGGAGTGCAGTTTTCTTTTCGTGGTCTTCAATTTTCTTGTCGTTTGCGGCTCGTGTTGTTATTCTTCTATTCTGAACGAACGTTGAAATGTGTATGCTTCATTTTAATAAAAGGCCCTTCCTGCATTGCACGGATCTCCTACTACACCCTGCTATGACACGACGGATACTTCCACCACTTCGTCACGTTCCTGCACTACCGATACCCATTTCCACGACATACGCTTCTCTTCCAAGCCTCTTCATCTCCTGGACGACCTCACCGACCTTCTCAAACTCGAACCACCTCTTCCTCTCCGTCTCCTGCACCGGATCGCCAGGCAAAGGCTCCACGAAGCGTACTCTCAACGCTAGCCATTGCATGGCCTTGACGTTCGCTACAAATTCTTCAACGCTGCTCTGCGCTCCTTCACAGTAGATCACGCCTGGATACCCCACTTTGGCAAAACCGGTGATGGAGAGCTGGGAGGACCAGGACTGCATGTTGCGTCGTTTGGTGGGCGAGATGAGGTGGTGGGAGGTGAGGAGGGCGTGGTACGGTAGCTCTGGGGACTGTACGCGTGCTGGAGTCGATGCAGATGCAGATTTTGGAACGGGGTCCGACATGGACAGGGTGTCTGCTTCCTCGTGCAGCCGAGGGAGGAGATGCGTGGAGATTATCTCGAACACGGGATATCTGCATCGTCGGAAGGGGTCAGCTTGCGCACACATAGCTCGAGGGGTAGCTCATCGAGCCAGAAACGCACTCACTATCGTGCACTTCCGCCACGCATTCCTTCACGATTTGCTGCCATCGCTCCTGGTCCGCCCTAGTAATTTGGTCACCTCTCACTGAGATGACGGACTCCAGAGACAGCTGCTCCTCCGCTGGCGAGCCATAGCCAAGTGGAAAATGCACCTCGAACCATATTGGAATGTCAGCGCACTTGACTTGGAACTTCGCCGGAGACTCTGGAGAAGGGCGATCGCAGGGTGGTGGGTCAGGATATGAATCCAGTAGCGCCTCCCAGAGTTCTGCGTCCCAGGAAGGTGGTATAAAGGTGATCTCTTCGCCTTGAAGTAACGAGCATTCGAGCAAATTCAGTTCTTCGAGCTGACGAGAGAGGGAGGATGGTTGACTCATGGCACTAGGCTACCCTGACCTATCCTGACCTATCCTGACCGCTGGAAGTCCGATCTCGATCGTCCGGCGCTCAGTACTTAGGAATAGGACTTCTCGAACTGACTCGAACTGACTCAAAGTATTAGTACTCAACAATGGAGGCCAGAATGTTGGATATGCTACAGCCATGTTCATATCTCTAGCTCGCTGTGGAGCCAATTCCAGCTTCGCGCTTAGCCCAGTGATGTGAGCGTTACTGCCTTTTCCAGCAGTCACTCCCACCTGCGTGATCATGGCTGCAGTAGATATCTCGAGGTTTTCAAAGATCTGACTGCTGAAAATTGTGTCTACACCATCTGGCAGAGTCTGGCCGCACCGAAAGCGTGCTCGAGCGGTCGCAAATCTTCACCTGGTTGAGTGGAAAGCCTGAGGTGGAAGGGAGCGTGACGGGAGGTGGTCCTAGGAAGGAAATCACGCACATCACATCAGTGCGAAGCGCGAACATGGAATTCGCTCCACAGCGAGCTAGAGATCTGAACATGGCTGTAAAGCCTAGTCTAGACTTCGCATTTAAGGTCGCATAGCCGACAAACGACAGAAAGATCTTCAGCAACACCAGTAAGCGTTCGATATCGATCATTTTCGTGATGGAGGCGTTCTTACAGAGTAGTACTTACAGTCACCACACCGTATGCGTTGGCGAGGCCGCCTCTCGGTACAACAAGTTATATCGAGATGGGCGTTGATGGACCTGACAAGCTGGGCCTGGCTGCAAGCTCTTTCTTACCCTTGCACTTTGCTTGCACTGGCCCACGGGCTTCTCGGTTGTCACTCTTTTGTAGGGAGAAAATTTTTCAAAGCTCTCACAAGTCGTCGAGGTCAAAAGCGGGGAGAAAAATGACTTGGTGATCCTCTAGCCCCCCACAGCTGATCCTTCCCAATATTTAGGTGCTGGTCGGTCAGTAATTTTCTCTTGATGCCTCGAATACGATGACCTTACTCTGCTTGATTTGCTTAGCCTTTGACGAATTTTTCTCCAGGTTATTCACAACTTCAGCAACTTCTTAGCTGTCATGCGTTACTCGACCATTTTCGCTGGTGTCATCTCTATTGCAGCTGTCTCCATCGCCGCTGCTCCCTCCGGCACGGTGGAAGTGAATGACAACCTTATTGCTAGGCGGTCGTACTCCAGTCGCGCTCTTCGCAATCTCGAGGCACGGGATGAAATTCGGTCTCTCTTCCTCCGCGACCTCCTCGAGTCGATCTACTCTCGCGATTCAACCTCTATTACTCAGCTCTCTGACAAGAACTTGAAGCGGTCAGTCTGTTTCGTCATGGCGATATCCACTTTTCTTGCACCTACTGACCACTTTTACCGATTCAGCGACCAGGCTTTCAGCACACGCGATGCGATTCAAGCCCGTGGCCTACATGAAATAGTGCGTCGTGGCAAATGCAATACGCCCAGTGGTTTGTGAGAGTCCTTCAACGGTTATTCCCTCTCTTTCCGCAGACTGATTATTGAACCGTACGACAGAGGTACGAACCAGGTGCGACCGCCATCAAGAGCGAATACGATGCCAGCTGAAGAAAGTGCTGGTCGCTCCGCGATGGATGGGTGAGTGTTCTCCCTTGTCAGTTGCTTCTCGTAGACTAATCATCAACACACACGACAGAGGTTCGAGAAAGAATAGTAATGCGGGTAACTTGGCAAATTTGTGGGCCCCTCAACTTGTTGTCAATTGCTCCTCGTACACTAACTATCGACCAACATGACAGATTGTCGAAGGATGGTGGGCTGCCGCTCAGAGAATCTGATCATTATGCGGGTGTTCCCGAGGTCGATTTGTGAGAGTTCTTTGACTTGTGTTCGTTTTTCCTCCATAGACTAATGATTAATCCATATGGCAGAGCGTCGAGGAGGAGGCAGAAGGGAGCAGTGAATACGGATTCCGTATAACGTTGATGCAGTGTTTATTTCGATTCGACAATGGCAGTCGTCATTTGAGACGGATCAACACAATGCGGGGAGGAAAGCGAGCAGTGAGGGGCAGCTGGGATTATTATCCGCGCACCTCACTTGGAAGTTGGAACCTCACAAGAGATTCCGGGAGGATGATCAGTGGGCCGCTGGTGAATTTGTAGATCTCGATCGTCCGGCGCTCAGCGCACGCTACTGGAGGCCATTGGGAGGCTGGATACTATAGCTATATGCTAACAAATTTGAAGGTCGAACGGCCGAACAGCGACTAGGCTCAGATCAAGCCCCTCCTCGAGTAACGCTATCGCCGCGCTGACGATCTTGGTATGAGACTAGAACAGCGACAAGCTCTTCTGTGCACTGACTGCAACGCAGTAAGCATTCATTTTTGCGATGGAGACATTCTTACAGAGTCACCAACCGTATGCGTTGAAGATACTAGAGACTCAGACTGTATCTCTACCTCTCTGTTCACAGAGAGAATTCAAGTTAAAGATGCTCCAATTTTGTAGGCTGTGTAGCTGATGGTCTTTGTCCTTGCACTCATCAAAGGACTACTCGGTCATCCCTTCTGTGTCAAAGCTTTCAAGTCACCAAGTCAACACATGTCAAAAGCGGCGAGAATGATAGTATGCTGTTCCCTCCACCCTCCACAGCTCAACTTCCCCAATTTTCAGGTGCTGGTCGGTCAGTGGGATTCTCCCGATGGTGCTCTAACTACGAATATCGCTCACCCTGCCTTGGTCTCGCAGCCTTGTACGAATTTTCTCCACAACATCGACGACCTTAACGACTTTGAAGTCATCATGCGTTATTCGGTCATCTTTGCTGGCATCATCTCCAGTGTTGCTGCTGCCTCAGCAGCAGTCGTCCGCCCCGTCGAAGGTGACAACGACGGTCTCCTTTTCAGGCGATTTTACTCTTCTCATCCTCTTCGAGGTCGCGAGACGCGAGACGAGGATCGTTCAACTCTCGTCCTCCGCAACCTCCTGGAGTCAATTGAAGCTCGCAATTTCGCGTCAAACTCCAGTCCTCAGCCCATCGACAGGAATTCGAAGCGGTTGGTTTGCCTCATCGTCAACGGCATTCATCCACTTACAGCTTGTCCTTGTATCAGTGACCAGTCTGAGGTTTTGGGCACAAGCGATGGCTTCCAAACCAGTGACCCTGGGCATGACCTACATGAACATACACGTCGTGCGCCCGGAATGTGAGAGTTCTTCACCATGCACTTCTCATAAGCTAAACACCGAACCGCATAACAGAGCTACAAGGCGGGGAAGACCGCCATTGACAGTGGGGACGAACTCCAAGTCAGATGGTGACAGAGGTCTTGGCAGCCAGAATGGCGGATATCCGAGCACTAGTGGTGCGGGTGCAGGGGGCGCTGCAGCTCGTGAGCTCATGTGTTTCCTCTCATATGCTGGCGAAGAAACTGACTTTGTGTGCTCTCAGCTCAAAAGCCCTCACAGCCTTGGGTGCCGACTGGTCACGACCTGGACGAGATCGACTTCAAGCCACATTTTACCGTCCGATCTGTCTAGCTAGATTGACAGTATTCGGCATGTGTCTCAGATACAAGTAACAGAAAGTCCAGGTCTTTGAACTTTCTTGTCTTCCCCTGCTGAGTGAATCTCAATCCTCTTCAATTCTTGCTCCGCGTGAAGTTCTCATCTGGCTCGCCATCAACACAGTGTGTCTCTCGGTGATCTCGTGGACTACAGCAAATCGTTAATGCAGCGTTTACTGCTGCAAATCGCGATAATGCAGAGAGAGCGAGTGAGGCTGAGTGAGAGGCCAAGCTAGTTTCCGTGGCGGATCCTCACGGACTTCGGTACGGAAGACGATCGTTCTAAGGCCAAGCCTGATCATAGGCTTGTGAGAAAAGCGGACCGGTCGCTCGACGCGAGTGGAGGTCAGGTTGCTCTAAGCTCTGGATGACGGACCCAAGGGGCGAGTGCTCGTCCGCTGACGCACCATAAGTAGATGGAAAGTGCTCCTCAAAGCGATCGAAATGCTTGCATACACCTGTGAAGTTTACAAGCGTTCCGGAAGAGGATGATCGGGAGAGAATGGTTGAATGTTCACCTTCGCCTTGAAGTAGTGAGCATTTGAGTAAGTCCCGTTTCAAATACATATTTAATGAGAGACGTGGACGACCGGTGCCAGTCTGCCACTGGGTAAGGTAAAGTTGCCATCGGATACTCGCCTGCTAGCTAGAACGCAGATCTCGATCGTCCGATCGTCCGACCGTGCGCCGGCTACTAAAGAATGTCCGGCCAATATTCCTCCGAGACAACTTCTTCTCTCTTGCCAACTTGCTCTTGACCCTCAGCAAAAGCCAATTCCTCTCGATGGAATCTCTTTGTTCAGACTTCAGGAGGAGATCACTGTCTCAAACAATGACCCAACCCGCCACCAAATCATCCACGGGGCTCTACAGCCGCCTGAAGAGCGCCGACTAGTAGCTGTGGACAAAGAACGCAGCTGGAGTCACACGGAGCCCTAACGAATCAACTAATGCCACTATCGAGGACAACGACGTGGTGCGTCCTATCGCCCTATCCCACTTCACTCACCTCGTTGACCAGTCCATAAAGCCAGCTCGAATCTCCTCTCGGTGTTCGATCCGAAAGCGCTCCCTCACCTCATCCCCGTCTGCAACGAGGCAAGATTCGAAGAAGGACAGCTCATATAAACTAAAGTTCAAGCAGTGTTGGCAGCGTCCCTGAAGATGCGCGCGGGAATGGTCGCAAGTACCATCGCGGGTATGTTGCTTCTGCCAGTGCTCGGTACGGTGTCTAGATTGGTTCGCGACGCGGATGGTGATGGCGGCGGCGATCATCTCGGTTGGGGTGAGAACGTCGCGGGAGGGGAGCAGGTTGTACTGGAATTCGAAGTGGCTGGAGTGGACGAAGTGTTAGTGTCGACCGAAGACACCTGGACTATAGTCGGAGGGCCACGTACGTTGCTATATACCGTCTTGACTGCGTTTCTCAGCTGATTGATCCGCTACTTCAGACGAAACCTTCGGTCTGAATGCCTTCCCTCAGCACCAGCTGAGGATCACGAACACCAAGTCCACTCTCTGCGACACTACTGTCAAGCAGCAGTCAGGTTACTTAGATATTTCGGAGACCAGACATCTATTCTTCTGGTACGCTGCCCTATACAATGCGCTTGGTTCCGTTATTGACTCGTACGCTCTACCAGGTTCTTCGAGGCGCGAAACGACCCTCATGACGCACCCCTGATGCTTTGGCTCAATGGGGGTCCCGGGTGTAGTTCTATCGCCAGCGGTCTGCTTTTTGAAAACGGTCCCTGTTCGATGGCGAAAGACGGAAACGGCACTGTTCGGAATCCTCATTCTTGGAACGAGCACACGAATATCATCTACCTCGATCAGCCTATCGGGTCGGGATATTCTTATTCAACCGATGGATCCAAAGTCGACACCACCGCCGCCTCTGCTGTCGACATGTACGCCTTTCTGACGATGTTCCTCAAGAAGTATCCGCAGTACGCCTCGTCGCCACTTCATATCGCCGCCGAAAGTTGGGGAGGCCACTATGGGCCTAACCTGGCGAAGTACATTCACGAAAAGAATGAAGGGTTGATTCACTACCCTGGTGAAGGCATAATCCATATCAATTTGGATTCCCTGATCCTCGCCAACGGACTCACCGAGCCGTACTCTCAATTTGAGACCATAGCGGATTACAAGTGCGGCGGAGCACCATATCCGTACCTCAAGCCCGATTCCATGACATGCAGGTTGATACGGGACAACACGCCGGTGTGCTTGCGCTTGATCGATGCGTGTTACAAGTCGATGAGTAAGGCAACGTGTAATGCGGCGACGGTGCACTGCTGGCCGGCTCTGATGTTTTGGGAGAAAGGTGAGCTATCTCTCTAGTCTATCTGTGCGATGATATAGTGAGTTGACTGGGCCCTAGTGGCAACAAAAATCAAAGCGAACCCATACGATATCCGACGGCCCTGCGAGGAGAATTCTTCGGTCTGCTATATGGACATAGACAGGGGCGAAACTTGGTTGGACTCTGCATATGTGAAAGAGGCTCTCGGCGCGGATGTCGGTCGAGAGTTCAAGACCTGCAATATGACCGTGAATGCTGGGTTCTACCTGCAGGGGGAGGCGTTCCATAACAGCGCTGCAATGCTCCCCCTACTCTTGCAGAGCGGCCTGCGGCTGCTCGTGTATGCGGGCAATACTGGTGAGTACATGATAACAGAGTTACACTTGTATACGATGACACTCATGCATCTGTGTGCTGTTACTAGACGCGGTTTGTAACTATAAGGCAAGTTCATCCCACCAGTTAATCTCATGGTGTATCTGCTGATATCCGATCTTCAGGGTATTGAACTTTGGATGGACCGTCTGCAGAATGACTTCCATGAGGAATTCGCCGCCACCCCTCCAGTACCTTGGCGTACGGTGAAGTCCCACTATTTGGCTGGAGAAGTGCGAAGTGCCGGCGGTGCGGGGACTGGAGCAGGCAACTACACGTTCGTGCAGATCTACGATGCGGGGTACGTCGACTCAATATCATCGACTTTCCACCGCTATCTCTCCGCTTGTTCATCACTGAATTTTCACGCTTCCTTGTGGCGGTGGACACGTAGGCACATGGCACCTCATGACCAACCTGAAGCTACGCTCGTGAGTAATCTTTGCATCGTTGCGTGCTGTTCGCGTCTGTCTGTCGTTTTGCTGAGCGGTTCGCATCTTGCGCAGGATATGATTGAGAGATGGATCCACGACCGTCCGTGGTAAACGGAATCGGGAGTGGGTTCAAGTCAGCTTACACATTCGCCTTCTCGCCTTTCGAAGTCCACCGATCCCGCCGCTGTGCCATAACTCGAGCATGGCGTCCCCGTTTCGGAATTTGCGCTCTTACGACATGCTCGTGGATCTCCGTTGTAGATACACTTTCCAAATCATGATCATTACTCTCAAATGGTCCCACCTTTAGGGTTCACATCGAGAGTCAATCACCTTCTAGCTTAGATCGTTCGAACCCCAGTCTTGAACCGAGAGATAAGACGGTAAGAGCTCAAACTGAATGGTGTATTGTGTTGCATCACACACTGTGATTCGTATTGTAATCACAAATGGTCAAAAATACACTGTCTGCTACATTCAGACTTGAGTGCGGTGCTTGAAACTTGGACTACGTTGTTTGACATCCTCACGATGGCTGTTCTCGTTGAGACAACTTGACCTTGAAGAATGACCCGTGTTCGGAAACTCCACCACTATTCTTACGACGTGAATCATTGAACGAGGAAAGGCCAGCGTCCCGAAAGGCGGTGGAATTGTACCGTGGCCGCGTTTGCGGATGGAATCAGTCGTCGTCTCCTGAGCAACGCCTCGATGGCCATGGCAGATCTTCGAGACGAGGCACGGCTCTTGGTGCTTCGGTTCTCAGCGTCGGAGACTCATGCTTCTATGTCATCCGGCAGAAATGACGGGCGCAGCAGATACAGATAGCATGTGCGTAAAGACGCAGCGGAGTGGAGGCTTGTCCACGGAAGGCGGTCAGAGGAAGGAGGAGTTAGACATAAACCCGACAGGGAGGGAGTTCCGACCTCCTGCTTTGTTTGATTTTGCATGAGGCTGATCAGGGACCAAATTTGTATCTCAGCGGATGGTATCACAAGCTTTAGTACATTATGACTTACCTGAGCATGTCAGGTAACTCAAGTTCTGGAAAGCGGGTACCCGTAAATGGTCCACCCACTGAGCCGTTCTGACCCAGAATTCGTCACCAACACAATCAAAACATATCGGTATTTGCCCTGGGACGCGGTCGCGAATGCGTAATGTATGTTGTCCGATGTGTGGCACATGCTGCAGTTTTCCTGCGGTCCTCGGAGCTGATGTGTACATTCACCGAGTCAATGCTGTTCTCTTGAACCTAGGAAGGTGATATGAGCTCAGAAAAGGCAGAATTCGAGGAGATCAACTCGTACCTTGCATAGTAATGGCCGTAAAGTGAGACAAGAATCAGTTGACGATTGTAGCTCACAACAAGCGGTTTCTGATAGCAAGGATCCCATCGACAATGCAGATTCGCCGGAGTCGGCACGAGGATGGGGCATTGCGTCATGGATAGCGAGCTGCAGGCAGGCTGCCTGGGAGTTCACCACAATTCGGCCGCAACCATCGGGTCATCGCGTTTATTGCGTCGACCCAACCAGTTGGGAGCAGGAAATCCGCCACAGGCCAACAAGCTTGGGGTCACTGGCAAGAAACCCTGGCTGGAAAGTTTCTTCAGTGCAGGGTTGCAGTCAAGGCACACGGAGCGCACGCCGCGACTCTGCAGATTGGATTCTTGATACTTCTTCACTCTTGCATTCTTGCCACTCAAGCGAAAATGATCATGCCGCATAAAGCAAACGTAGACTCGAAGGAGCGGGGCATACTGACTCAGTTTTGCTTAGCACGACTGTGGCACGACTCGTGTAAGTATAATCTTGATATCAATCCCACAACAATGAGTGACATGAGAAAACTACGAACATGACACGAGGATCAGAACAACGTAAAAGAACTGATACGAAAAGGAATAAATGGAGAACCAAAAGGATGTTTGTCACAAAACTACGAGCGCAGTCGAATGGATGTCGAATGACAGGGACTACGCTCAACTCTACCGCGACGGTACAAGCCCAGTGTCCTGGAGCCCACCCGACGTCATGACGAAGCCTGATGGCAGGACACTGAACCGTATTTCTCTTCCACGACCGTAACAGACACAACACATGAGCAAGAGTGTGTAGCGCCTTGACTTGGTACATGGGACAGGAAGTGAATGGGGTGAAGGCGTACCTTGTGAACCATACCAGTCATACTTGAGGTAGACGTAAGAGAGCTGGCTTTCTCAAATAAAAACAAGGGGATGCCGAAATCCCTGGATATTCGGAGTCGCGCTCGCGCTGGAACCTAGTGGGAAAGAACGTCCTGTCGAGACACTACATGAGCACACTTCAAGAAGAAGGTCAAATAAAGATTGCAATTGCTGCAAGTAGGCAGATGAGAGAGAGAAATAGCGACAAGAACGAAGCCAAGCAAAGACGGAGAAGGGGATGGGGAAGAAGAGAGAAGTACTCACTCGTTTAGCCGAAGAAAAGTTTCGTGGCAGAGGCGCCTAACGCATTCCCACGCATTCTCCAGCAGGTACCCGGGTGTTGCCGTCCAGTGTCGCTTGGAGTGCTTCCAAGGGGCCCGAGAACTGAACAGTGAAGACAAGCAAGTTGCAATTGAGCTACCATCGATATCTAATGAGCTCTCAGAGTGGGCCTCGTTACTTCCATGTGTGGTACGCTTTCGCCCACTTCGTCATATAAACGCGTATTAGCTTCTCAGAGCTCACTTTCGAACTTGTTACCTAGGCCTTATCGAAGGCTACTATGAGCCACAGCGGGGTTTTCAGTCGACAGCGCGTTTGGAAACTTACCTCCGACGTGACTGTGTAGGCGGGTAGCCTCTTTAATCGGATCTGGATACAGTACGCGTTGTGGCCGAGACAATTCAAAATACTCGCAAAGAGGAATTGAAAGAAGTATCTGTCAGTGTTCAGAAGTGTTAAGAAGTCTTTGGGGTGCACCTTGATTGCTTACGGTCCAAAACACTGTCATACTCTGGATCCAGATACAGCACACATAATCAAACAGCCTACAGGATTAACGAATGGTGGCACCCAAACCCTGCCCGACCCCTCATACAGTACGTCTCACAACTATAACTACGGCCTCCGTGTAAGATCAGCTCGATGGTACAATACAGCAGTCGAATGACTCAATGTGCGCCGTGGTCTTGGGCTGATTCTCTACCGTTCCGCTTGAAGACTCTCCCACCCTTCATCACGAAGACAATGCTTCCTTTGTCCACGGCGTGCTCGAAGGCGGACGCAACATCGCCACTGGTGGCAATGATGTCTGCAGCAAACCCTTTCCTGATAGCACCAAACGGCACTTCGTTATCGCCCACGAACCGAGCGTCCTCTTGTAGCTGCTCAACCTTCTGCAGTCGCTGGCGACCTTCATGACCTTCCCACCGCAGGCTTCGGATACATTCCCAACCGCCTAAGGTAGCCCAGCGCAAAACATGGCTCCAGTGAGCACCCAGCCTGACCATTGTCTTCAATTCCAGCGCATTGTCTCCGTGTGCGAAGACGCCAGTATCTCCTCCGCAGGCGATCCTTACATCGCCGTTGGGATAGTCCTTGATTACTTGGCGAAACGTGCGCTGCGCCTGGTCCCAAGATCTCGAGTTCCGACCTATAGTCAGATGCGCAGCAAGCGTTGGTACCCAGAACGTCGATGAGCGGGAGCCGTCGAAGATCTGCTCAACGGACACTCGGGGATCGGCTAAGAACTCGTACGCGTGTTCAACCGTATCTACCCTGCCCCTCAAGAGGCTGCTAGATCGCGGACCAGAACAGTGCGCCGCCACTTTCACACCCAGCTTGTGCGCAGTGGTGACCATGGCTGTAATTTCTTCGTCCGTGAACGTATCGACACTCTCACCCGCGACTGCAGGTGCGACAGCGGCCATATTAGCACGAGCCCGGTAGTCTATCAACGGCGCATGTTAGCTTGCGATCCTTCTCTTCCTCACAATACACTCTTTTTGATCAAGGGAATCAGTCACCTTACCAGCGTAGAGCTTGATCCAGTCGGCGCCCGCACCAACTTGCCTCCGCACCGCCTTGATGCACTCTTCCACTCCGTCTGCAACTTCGGCACCCATGATGCCTTCTACGCCATCGCGGTTGGGGTACCGTCCGTTCTTTGGACCTGAAGAAACGAACGATCTGCCAGTTAGCATTTTGTAACGCCGACACGAACTTTACAGTGCTGCCAGGCGGCGTATATCATCACAGCATACGCCAGGGCAAAGCACAAGAAGCGGAACGGGCGATGAATGCAACATGACAAAACTGGCCTCACCATAGCTTCCGGTGGTCACGATGGCCCTGTTGGACACGAAGTACCTTGGCCCTGGGATGATGGGGTTTGGGCCAGACAAGCACTTGCGTAAAGCCATGTCTGCATCCTCAGCACCCTCCGTGCCCAAATCCCTACATGGCCGTTAGTGACGTCATCCTTCAACTTGAACTTTGCGAAATGAAGGCTCACCGAACGGCAGTAAACCCTGCCATGAGGGTTTTCCTGGCATGCGCCGTCGCGCGGACTGTTCGTTCTGCCAAACTCTCCCTGGTGACTTGATCCTCCCAGCTGGTTTCAGAATACGGGTGGAGAAAGACTGGGCATCACGTCCAAAGGACCAAAGCGAATTTGACATAGATAACGAAAGTCAAGAAACCCCGAAGCAAAGAAAACAGCATGCGATCAGCGGTCTTTCTTCCAACTTCTGAACCAAACTCAGATAGATGATTCGACTCACAGTGGACATGTACGTCAACGAACCCCGGCAACACGGTCTTCGTCCTCAAATCTACAATGGCTGCGCTTTCCGTCGGCACGTTCTTCGCAGGGTCAAATTCGCGCACATCCGTGACGAGTCCAGACGTCGTCGACACGGAGATGAGCTGGTTGGGGACTAGCTTGCGCGTTGTACGGGTCGAACAGCTTCCCGGCGTAGATCTGAATGGTCGGTGGCGCGAAATTTGGCGGTGAAAAGCCGGGAGTGGAGGTTTCGGACTGAGTCTGTACGGCGGCGGCGCCGGCGTTCCAACTCGCAGACATCATTGAGGACAATTCAGCAGTCATATCCCGCTCGGACTGTATTGCCTGCGAGTACGCTGGATTGGGTGTTTGCGGTGCGGGTTGGTAGGACGACGTGGCAGGGACGCGCATCTTTGTTTGGACGTTGTTCAGTGAAGTCACCGTCGTACCAGATCCAGAGATACACGATCCCAGTTCCCACTTGCGCTGAGTGAAGATCTACTCAGATAGCCCTAGCCCAGCCAGTCAAAATGAAGTGACCTGGGTAATGCGAGATGACTGAATACGATCATCGTCGGCGATCAGTTCCATCGGTCGCACCACGTTTTTCAATACGAACTCACTGAGTTTCAAATTCCTCTCTCGATCTCGCTCGAGTCGTCCTCAGTACTCAGTTCAGTATGGCGGGTTGCCGATCCGAGTGAATTGGTCCCTACAGCCAGGGACTGAGGATGCTTGACGGGAGAAGGGGAGGAAGGCACGCTCGAAGGATACCCCGAATTGAAATTACCCGTCCGCGTGCGAGTCTTCACAGCAACGAGGCAGAAAGAAGACGAGTACCTAGATGACGACGATAGTGATGAAGTCAGCAGGGGGGACCTAGAGGCAATCGGAGGCAAGAATAGCCTGCTATAGGCTTAGGGCCGACGAAGTTCACGATGGCCACGAGGCGATTGAGCAAGAAACGTCCAGGTGTCGAGCCCTCCGGAGACGACGTCCGACTCGTATGCCGGTGGTATTTAGATGATGACTCACTGGCACTGTCTGGACGTTCTCAAGAGTTCTCGGACGTCTGGACGTCTGGACGTCGACGTTGCTGTGTATCTGTGATAATAGAGCGGGTAAGGAAGTTGGGTTTTGATTGGTCAACGCGCGTGAAGACTCCAAAGCAGTACTGTCTGCAACTCACGGGAATCACTGGCTCCTTGAGACTGCAAAGCCACCGTATGCAATTCGGTGTTTGAGCTACTCGATCCTGAACATGAATAGACGGCGCCGTACGTACAACGTCAACCCGTCCGACGTTGAGTAGGAATGTTGTCCACCCTGGCTCCCTCCGATCGAGTCG